>JAFVLL020022766.1:0-20488 GCA_021397915.2 Tor tambroides | reverse complement strand
CAGTTCCTGCCAATATCCAGCAACTTCGCACAGCCATTGAAGAGGAGTGGACCAACATTCCACAGGCCACAATCAACAACCTGATCAACTCTGTGAGAAGGAGATGTGTTGCACTGCGTGAGGAAAATGGTGGTCACACCAGATACTGACTGGTCTTCGGACCCCCCCGGATCCGCCCAATACAGTAAAACTGCACATTTTAGAGTGGCCTTTTATTGTGGACAGCCTAAGGCACACCTGTGCAATAATCATGCTGTCTAATAAGCATCTTGATATGCCACACCTGTGAGGTGGATGGATTATCTCGGCAAAGGAGAAGTGCTCACTAACACAGATTTAGACAGATTTGTGAACAATATTTGAGAGAAATAGGCCTTTTGTGTACATAGAAAAGTGAGTTCAGCTCATGAAAAATGGGGGCAAAAACAAAAGTGTTGCGTTTATAATTTTGTTCAGTGTAATAACTAGATAGACTAAAATATAGTGAAAGATAAATAGTTGGTATTTCAGATGTGCATAAATGTGGCTTGTCACCCCTAGAGTGTTTATTATAATTTTTTCTTTTTTTTCCTTTAATGCAAACCTTGGCTTGTATATTGTAAGCCATGTATGCTGGCTTTGTTCTACAATAAATAAACAGTCAAAAAAAAAAACAATAGTGGCCTATGACTATGTGTGCCTGGGCTGCCACACTGACTGGCTTAACTCTAATTAGACATGCACTATGTGTAATGTTAATTAACAAAATGGATATACGCTGAAATCCGATAGATAAGACCCCAGTACCTACCTGAGCAAATACATAATTTAGTCGTTTGATAACTGCTGTTACTTTCTCCACTTCATCAGTCCCAGCGGCAGCATAACAGCTCATTAATTCATGTTCATGCAATGATGAGACGGACAAAGTTAGCCGATGCATGCCATTTTACTTTCTTGTGTAGATAAAAGTTGTCAGAGTTATAGTGCACAGAACCCCTGGATGGACTAACCTGAATGAACTGATGTAAGGGAAAGAGGTCAATTTAGCTCAAAGGGAATCATTTATGATTGTTTGGGAATTTGAACAGACTCACTGTTTCACGGCTGATCACTGAGTCGGCAGTGATTCACTGAACGAGCCGTACAAAATCAACTCTGCACTGGATATTAAAATCCAAAATATAGTGAAAACACTATTAAATAGCACAGTAACAAGAGCTGCAGTTTAAGACATTAACTTGTAGCACAAAACACAAGATACTTCTCTTTTCAATATAAATAAGACATTATTGGATAAACCTAAGACATTTAAACTAATCTAACACATGAACACACGCATTCACACATTCATACAAGTTGCAGAAAGAGATAAAGTGAGAAAAGGATGAGTTTAAGAGAATGAAAATGTGAAATCCCAAGTTTACAGCAATATGTGCAATTGCATAGACCTGAACAACCATCAATCACTTAATTAACCCTCGCACTGAGTTTCTCAATGAGGCTAAAATTTATATTAAATGCACCAATTCAGCTAAAATCTAGAGTTGTATTACTTGAGTTGCCTTTGTGTTTAGGGATTCCCTTTTGTTGTCATCATTGCAGGAAAGGGGATTTCCCGAGGCTGCTGATTGGTTGGAAGTTCAGTAGTTGTTGAAGTGATGTCTTGGGAAGCCAATGGTTGGGCGTTGGATGAAGATGCGGAGTTGTGGCTGGTAGAAGTTTTGAGGCGATCACAGACTCGAGTTGAACTCGGAGACAAGGCGTGGCGGCAAAACTTAAACTGAGAACACGAAACTCGCAACGGAAAAGAAAAGAAACTAAAGAAAAACAAAAAAGGATGTAACGAGACTAGGTGGTTTTTCTTCTCATCATGGTGTTAAGTAGCAGCTGGCATGTAGGCCAGAGCACGCTCTCAAAACGCGGTGGCAAAAGCAAAAAGCGAAGAAGAAGAGAGGGTTTGATGGTGTCCTGAGTTTTTAAACTCAGCCTTTGGACACATCCCAAAATGGTGTGTTGACCAATTAGATATTGTCTTAGCTTGGGGTGTTGCTCTGTTTCTCCTCCCCATAAATAAATCAACATGTTATCTTATCAGTCACATGGTCCGAATTTTCACGCTATTGTAGAATATAATTTTGGACATGATTTCTATAACAAGACTATGATACATTTGACAAAGAATTGATTGGAAGAAACGTTTCAAGCAAGAAGATTCAAACACACACATATTAAACATGAATATTAACCCTTAAGTTATTCAATAGTTATTAAACAGACATACACAATGAGTGATTAAAACATGATAGTCAAATGTGTGGGTTACATACATAATATGGAGTTATGCATAGAAATCTTTAGTTGCTCATAAGTCCTTTTAAGATGATTTTAGGTGCATATGGAAAAGACAGTCTGTGTAGAACAAAAAGGTCAAAAGGGGTTTGGAAGTAATTTCAGTCTGGTTCTTCATCTTGGGTGGGGGGAGAAAACAATCAGGACAGGATAAAACTCTTTTTAGGTAAAAGTCAACAAGTACTCATGGTCAAATTCATCACTTATTTTTGATATATATGCTTTTATAGTATTGCACAAATGACATCTATATAATTTGCTGTTTTGTTTTAATATTGTCTTCATGCTGATTTCTTTCATTGCAGTTATAAATATAACTCTGCCAAAAGGATGCACCGTAAGTCTTGTTTCTGAAACTGAAGTTTTAAGAGTTGGACTCACAGCTTCTATCAAATATAGTCAGAAGAACAGTGCAATAAGATGTGCATTGGCATATATTTGAAATTTTAATGTGCTTTTCTATTCATTGTTGGTTACATGCACAGACTTACTTTTGTTTGGTATTAATATTGCAAAACATGACTAAACATGATTTTATTTACTATATAAAGCTCAGTTGTGATTTCAGAGTCAGACCTCTGGCGGATGTTTTCAAAATCTTCTTGAGCAGATAGAGAACATTTCAGCTCAAGTGCTTCCTTTGAATGTAAGTGCCTGATCAAGGATTTTCATAAAATCATAAAATCTAACTTAGATAATATATGACTGACGTAGCAGTGCTGGCTGGCTTTCTTAACATTTACATGTACAGTAACTCATTTGAACTGCATTTTTCTGATCATTAAATTAGACTGTGACGAACATTTTGACTGTGGCCTTCAGCGCTTCAGAGAAGATTTTAGAGTCATCATCAGCAGGAGCAGCAGCAAACCCAACTGAACTAGCCTCCAATGGAAACCGCATGCTAAAAACCAGCGAGAAACTCATTTCTACATTGGTCAAGCCGACAGACACGAGTGACAGTGTCAATTTTACTCTTCCTTCTGTAGGTAAGTGAAGACACACTTATCACTGATGATGAAATACAGATTGTAAATGATATCAGAGACTTTATTTAGTCTAGACAGCAGCGGTGGGCCAGACGGCAGCAAATGCAGATACAGTAACTGTTTAATTGTGCAGTGTTATAAACTTTTATAAGAGAGCAGGAAACACTGTGTGTATCTTTGGTTACTGACGTCAAAGGTCAGTGTTTATGCTAATCCCATTAGATACGGACATGGACAGGTTGTGTCCTGAAAGAAAAAAAAAGAAAAAATATGAAAATACAAAATTAAACACAGGTTCACTTACAGTGAGAAGTCCATGGTTTGTGGAGACAATGTGTTTTTTGAATATTGAGCACAAAACAATAAACAGTCACAAGACACACAGCAAATCCCTGGTGTTAAATTAGCACCGCTCTGTTCAAATGGGAACAACCAGCAGAGTGTTACAAGAAACACTAAAGCAGTGTTGAAGTTAATGGGGTAATTAAGTGATTAATGAAGTCTTGATTGGGCAATAGTGATGAATACCTGCTGTTAAAAGGTAGGGTAACGCTTTTTAAGGTTGTTGTTTGTTTTTTGTTTTTTAAAGGTGTCCTTGTACAAATGTTACATGTACTTACTATTATAATAACACTTAATTAGCCATATAGTAATGTAGTTTTTCTTTATTTATCCTCAAAAATTGGAAGTGAAATGTGACAACATGCCCTGTAGGTGGGGTACATTGTAACAGCTGAGGGGCACGTTGTAACATGACCATATGACAGCTTAAAATGTTATCTGATCTCATGAAAAAAATATACAAAATATTTTGTCAATAGAATAAAATAATCATTTATTTCGAATAAAATAATGGCGATTTTTAAGAATTAAAAATAATCTGATTTTTGAGTTTGACAATGAACACATTGCAACCATGCTTGGGATGGCCCACATAAACGAGCCAAAATGCTTTACATGTCTTGAAATAATAATTTCTGAACTTTAAACATTGACTCTCAGTCTTTATTCACCTGTTTCTCGTCATTTCTCATTAAAATGTATTAAAGTAAATAGTGTGAATTACATCGCTAATGTCATAGAATAGCACGGCAGGGCAGATTGTAACGCAGTGTTACAACGTACCCCATCTGCACAACTGGAATTTAAAACCGGTCGGTATTATTTTATTTAGTTATTAGTGTGTAAAATAATCTAAACTGATAAATAACAGATTGGAGATTAAAATAATATCAGATTTGTCTCATTTTAAATGAGTAATAAAAAACTGAGATGAAAAATTTACTTAAGCCAGAAATATAATTTTACTATGGTAAAATAAATGTTCAGCGATATGTTCAAAAGACTTTGCAATTTTGGCGCACTTTTTTTCTCTATATAATGTTGACATGGTAACTAGTAAATACTGTAAATTTGGTTATGCTAGCATATGTGGAAATATTTAAACCATGTGTGTAACAACTAACCCCGTATGACTTTGTGCCCCGCGCTCCCCTACACTGTAACAAGGACACCTTAAAATAAAGTGTAACCACAGGTAGAATCACTGTCCACACGGACACAGGTATTTTCAAAACCGCAGCCCTTTCTATGCGGTTTGGCAAATCACGCAAACACAGTATCAGGTCACTGAAACCAAACCTTTTTGAAAACTCCTGCTAGGAGTGTGGACTGCATACCTGTCAATCCTCCCATTTTTCCCGGATTCTCCCGTATTTTACCGTTCTATCCCACTATCATCCCGTTTAAATATTTTCCTGTATTTCTCCCGTATTTTTAATTTTGCTATAAAAAAAATCCCACTGGGCGTATTTTATATGTTTGCTACATTCGCCTCCGGTAAAACTCCCGTAATTTGTATGGCCCAAACCTCATTATATCAATGGCAATGGCAATGGCAATTTTATTTATATAGCACTATTTACTACAACCAGAGTTGACCAATGTGCTTTACAATAGAAATAACTAAAAACAGTAATAAAAAAAAAAAAAGATGAGATGAGATGGTTCTTTGCATTATACTTTTTTCCCGCCTTTTGTTTTTCAAATCTGTAACTTTCAAAGCTGCATCATTTCTGGTTTTCTGTAGCTCAAGACAGACTGTCAGTATACTCTTAACAGGTAAATTATTTATTTCTTAAAATCTTTTATTAGATAAAAAATATGTAAATTATAGCTTTCAAATTGTATTAATAATATAAAGATACTGATTATTGAAAATAAACTGTTATTAAAAAGGGTATTTATAACAGCAGGATGACATGAGACTTTAAAGACTCAGTTCTTTTATAAGGCATAAAAAAGTGTTCTATGTTGCACCAAAAAGGATTCTGCTATTGTTTCAAGCCGAAGAACCCCAATTTGGTATTGTTTACAACTGTAATTCCAAACCAGCAGAGGGAGCCCTCACCCGAGTACTGACTGTGCTCCACTCCCTCTGCTTCTCTAGTTACTTCCTGTTTGTAGCATTTATAAGCATGCTAGGCCATAGGGCCTGTGTGAAGTAGTGATGGGAAGTTCGGATCATTTTACTGACTCGGACCTTTGAGTCTCGTTCAGCAAAATGAACGAATCTTTTTTCGAGTCATTTCGTTCATTTTAGCAAAATATAATTAAAATGTTACGTTAACTGCTTCCTACCACATCTACTACTTATGCAAACGTTGATCACACTACAAATAATACAAAACTATAATGGTATAAGAAACAGAAAACAAAATAATTCGTTGTTTAGCTGGGTCTTTAGTTTATGATTAGCTCACCTCACCTCTTATCTGACAAGTCTTCGGGTTTGAGTCGTTCGTTCATCACGTGACAGCCTCATAAGCTAAACCTATGCAGTCAGAGCCGGAAAGAGAATTGATTAGTTCATCTCGAGTCTTCGGGTTTGAGTCGTTCGTTCTTTTGTCACGTGACGTGACAGCATTGGATAGAGAAATTAGTTAATTTGAATTCCTTACAAACGGGTGCATAGTTATTATTATTATTATTATTATTATTATTTACTCTTACAGTTACGTGATGCGTTTCTGGTGTCAAACTGTAGCTTTTTATTTCTTACGGTTTATAAATGTGTGAATTTCTGTCATGATGGTTCTTTTCCATAACACTGAATGTGGTAACAAAGGTAATAAACTAAAGAGTTGGTTAATAATAATAATAATAATAATAATAAGTCTTTTCCCCTCAGACTGCATTGGTTTAGCTTATGAGGCTGTCACGTGATGAACGAACGACTCAAACCCGAAGACTCGATAGATGAACTAATCAATTCTCTTTCCGGCTCTGACTGCATAGGTTTAGTTTATGAGGCTGTCACGTGATGAACGAACGACTCAAACCCGAAGACTCGAAACAGGCGAACTAATTCAGTGCAGAACCTATAGGATGTTGCGCATGTGCGACTGAATGAATCACTCCCCGAGACGAGTCACATTAAAGATTTCTTTCAAAATGAACGAATTGTTCAAGAACGACCCATCACTAGTGTGAAGTATTGCCAGTTTACCTGCCTTACCAAGCGTTATTTTCTGTTATTCCTGCCTGATATCTTGTGTATGATTCTGCCTGGTATTCTGATTGACGATTTTCTGGATTATCCTCTTTGTTCTGGTTACTTGATTTGGACTGATGTATTTGCTTGGACCTTTTGCCTGCCTAATCACTCTCGCCTTTTGGATTCCCCTTTGGTATGCTAACAGATTGGACTGCTATACTGGTTTTGACTCTCTGCCTGCCTTCTCGTATCTCATTGTGGTAACTGCCTTCAATAAACTTCCGCACATGGATTCTAACACAGCCTCAGCGTCCTCGTTACAATAACCATTTTTCTTAAGAGTGTACCTGTTAGGAAGGCCACATAAATATGACATTGTTATAATGGGTTTATGTGAAGTTCACTTAAATTAAAAGTTATTTTTAAAGCCTGATAAATGTTGAATTTGATTGTAGTTATACATGTCATACATGTTATATGTAATTATGAATAACTATAATTAATGATTGATTGTGATAAGGAACCACATAGCTATTTTTTGTGTCCCTCCCCCAAAGGAAATCTGGATTTGATTTTTTTGTATTGTTTTGACAATATTATGTAGGTGCAGTTCCACACATTGCAGATGGCAAACCATGCAGGACAATGACGGAAAGCTCATTTGCTGTTAGAACCTGTTAACACTGGTGTTCCACCCTGTTATGCTCCGTTCCACCCTGTTAGACAAGTAATTTTAAATAAAAATTTGAAAGCAACATTAAATGTTTGGCATACCTTTGTCTTATTTTGTGAGGTGAGGAGCATTACCAGCATATATATGTTTTTGAGCAAAAAAAAAATATTATTTACCATCCTGTTGGCAAAAATGGGCACAAAAAAGTACCTGTTATTAATAATCAAGACATATTCTATTCATTAATAATTGTTTTGTTTTTGTTTCAAGAATAAAAAAATACCATTATGGCATAAGGGACGTATACTATCTTATCATTGCTCATTATTGTTTAACATTTACATTATTCAAATTTTGTGATAACTATGTATATGTGGGTGGAATACATGGAACAGGGTGGAATACATTCACAGCGAGTGTCTGAACAATATACCCATAATTATTATTTTTTAAGTCACTGAGCTTGACCAGTATGTGTTCCATATCGTTAAACATGTCACTATTTTGGGAGAATGCTAAAAACATGAAAATCATGTAACTTTTTTTCCAAAAATTATGAAGCCAAAATGTTACCGGATACCAGGAATGACCCAGGTATGGTGGACTGTGATCTCCATTGTTTGTTGTCAGATTGTGTACTGCTTTCCGGTTTCACAACATGGAAATTTGAAACATATTTTAAGTTCCATCAAAAAACTCTTGGCCCAAAAGCACAATGAGTGGTGACTCTAAAAGTTGCAGAAAGCACTGTCTTAATACACGCATGTTGAAATGTATTATTACACTTATGTTGCTGATGTCAGGAAATGTGCAACCTAACCCAGGTCCTGGGTCTGATATGATATCGCTGCAAACTCCTGCCGATTTTTTAAATAGGTCTGGTATTGGTTTTGTACATATAAATGTGAGAAGTCTATTGCCAAAAATCGATATGGTCAGAATTTGGGCCAAATCGACAAATGTTGATATTATGGTGTTATCTGAGACATGGCTGGGTAGATCCACTCCTGATAGTTATATTTATATGGAGGGGTATAATGTATTTCGTACTGATCGTCGTGCTAAAGGTGGAGGAGTGGCGATCTATGTAAAAAATAGTTTGCAGAACATAATTACTAGTGTTGAAAATTGAATTATCACAGAATTGTGTTTTGACAGTTGCGGGATGCTATAGACCTCCTTCTGCGCCAAAAGATACATTGTCCTTATTGTCTGATTGTTTGTCATCTATGAAATATACCGAATTAGCTTTAATGGGTGACTTAAATTGGGACTGGCTAACTCCTGCATCTGATTTAATTAAAAGTTTTTGTGACTCAGCGAATTTGACCCAAATTATAGACTCGCCTACTAGGCCAAATTTGAAACATCCTGAAAAGTCTACGCTCCTTGATTTGTTTTTAACAAATGTGCCGCAGAAATACAAAGCTACTGCTGTTTTTGCAAATGATATGAGTGATCACTGCGTTATTGCTGGTGTGAGAGATACTAGGATATCTAAATGTAAACCGCGTATTATAATTAAGAGAAATTTGAAGTCGTTCTGTGAACAAGCTTTTTTAATTGATCTTAATCTTTGTGATTGGACCAGGGTAAATTTGATCCCGGAGCCAGAAATAGCGTTGCAATATTTTAAATCACAATTCTTGGACATTATAAATAAGCATGCTCCTTTTAGGAAATATAAGATCAAAGGGCGTGATAATCCGTGGTTTTCAGAGAAATTGTCTGATCTAATTCATGAGCGTGATCTTGCTTGGTCAACGGCAAAGAAATCCAAAAATAGCTCAGATTGGCAACATTTTAGGCACCTAAGAAACAAATGTGTCTCTCAAATACGCAAAGCAAAATCGGATTTTTATGTAAATGAAATATGTGACAGCTCAGCGAATCCCTCTAAATTTTGGAAAGTTATAAAATCACTGTCTTCTGATTCTAGGGATACTGTCATGCCAAATATGTTGAAGTTGAATGATAAAACTATTACAGACAAGAAAAGTATATTAGATTCCCTAAACCAGCATTTTATATCTTCTGGGTTGTTGTTTGAGCATACAACACATCAACAGAGGAGTAAAGAGGATTATTCTTTGTTTAGGGAAAATGTACCTATCGATTTTGATCTTGTTCCTATTGCAAAGCAGGAGGTATATGATGCTCTTATAAGGTTAAATACCAAGAAATCCGCTGGTCCTGATGGGTTGGATCCATACTTTTTAAATATTGCTGCTGAACATATTGCAGAACCTTTGACACACATTTTCAATTTGACTATTGAAACTGGATTAATACCTAGTGTATTGAAGTCAGCTTATGTCACTCCTTTATTAAAGGGTGGGGACCGATCAAATCTAAATAATTATAGGCCAATATCTAAGCTATCTGCTTTAGCCAAGGTCTTAGAAGGGCTTATAAGTGACCAGTTGAAAGATTATTTAGAAACAAAAAACATTTTAAATGATTTGCAGTCGGGTTTTCGTAAAAAACATAGCACTGTTACTGCCACTATGAAAGTGTTAAATGATTTCATAAGTGCTATTGATTCTAAAGAATATTGTGCTGCGTTGTTCTTAGATCTTTCAAAGGCGTTTGACACAGTTGACCACTATATCCTGGTTCAGAGATTGGTGGATATTGGAATGTCTCCAAAAGCTGTCAAATGGTTTGGCAACTATTTGAGTGGCCGAACACAAAGTGTTCAGGTTGATGGTGTGTCCTCAAACTCATTACTTATACAAAATGGTGTCCCCCAGGGGTCCATTTTGGGTCCCATTTTTATTTACTATTTATATAAATGATTTGTGTCAGAATATAACTAAAGCAAAGTGGCATTTTTATGCGGATGACACAGTTTTGTATAGTTCTTCCTCATCCTTAACAAGTGCCTTAGAAGATCTGCAATCTGCTTTTAACATTATTCAGAAGAATCTTTATAATTTGAGACTTGTACTAAACTCAGACAAAACCAAAATGATGTGTTTTTCTAAATCAAGGAAAACAGACGATGCTTGTCAATTTGTTACATTAGATGAGAAAGTAATTGAACGAGTATCAGTCTATAAATATCTTGGTTTCCTTTTAGAAGAAAGTTTGTCCTTCAAGCAGCATATAGAGTGTTTAACAAAAAAACTTAGAATAAAATTGGGTTTCTATTATAGAAACAAAGGCTGTTTCTCTTTTAGTGTGAGAAAAACACTTATATAAGCAACATTTCTGTCAATGCTTGATTATGGTAATATTTTATATATGCATGCAAATAAATCTTCGTTGAAAATGCTGGATTCAGTATATCATGCAGCACTAAGATTTGCAACAAATTCTAGTTTTCGTATTCATCATTGTAGCTTGTATAAGAGTGTTGGTTGGCTATCCTTGCACAATCGCAGGCTGGAGCACTGGTATATTTTTCTTTTTAAGGCCATACTGTATAAACTGCCTCCTTATCTATGTTCTCTTCTGACTCTTAAAGTCACTACCAGGAAATGTAATCTTCGATCATATGGGCAAATCATGTATGACATTCCACGAACGAGAACTGTCTTTGGTGAAAGTGCCTTTAAAGTTTTTGCATCTTTATCTTGGTATAAACTGTAGAATCAGCTAAAATTGGACTATTTACCAACAATGATAGTTTAAAATTAGGATAAAGGACTATCTGAGTACTAAATGCACATGTGCTGTTACTGAGCGCTGCTGGTAATTATGTTGAGATGATGTTAAATTACAAACTTTTTTCTGTTAAATGTTGTTTTTGTTTTCATTGTATATTTTTAATATGAAACTTTTATTCTGCTGTCTTGGCCAGGACTCCCTTGAAAAAGTGATTCTGAATCTCAATGGGATTATTTCCTGGTAAAATAAAGGTTAAATAAAAAATAAAAATATCTCCTTTTTTTCACGAGGCGAGTCTTTGATTGGCCAACATGACTTTACGGTTAGGGTTATATCGCCACCTGTTGGTTTGGCATGCTCTTGACAGCGCTTCATAGTGTATTTTTGTGTTTTCATGTGGACAAGATTTTTTTAAACAAAGCAGGAAAAACTCAAATGCAGTTGTTGGGAAAATTATAGTCAGTGTTATTTATCCTATATGCACAGATGGTTATTAGTAAACATGACCATACTTCAGTCCTGCCTTCAGTGTGATTTTTAATGACAAGTTACCACTTATTTTGGCGATGAGGATAACGCTGGTAAACGCACGAGAGACTGGGTTGCATGATGGAGAAATGGAAATATGTGGCCAGCTTTTAAAGTGAAATATGGAAACTATTGAGACTACAGCGGTGTGTGATGAGAAAATACAGTCATGGGAAGAATACTGTGAGATTCTGGAAAATGTCTTTGAAGCAAATAACATAGACAGTGCTGAGAAGCAAAGAGCTATTCTCCTGAGTGTGCTGGGTTCCAAAATTTACATTTTAATCTGAAATTTGCTCAGCCCTGACAAGCCTAAATCTAAATCCTATGCCCAGTTGGTGGACTTGTTAAAGAACCATTTCAACCCGAAGCCGAGCGAGATAGTTCAGCGTTTCAAGTTTGACTCACGCTCAAGGAGGCCGGATGAGACAATAACTGACTTTGTGGCTGAGCTGCGCAAACTCGCGCAGGATTGTAACTATGGTGAAACACTGCAACAGATGCTGAGAGACAGGCTGGTGTGCGGAGTAAATGATGAGCGAATCCAAAGGAGATTGTTATCAGAACAAAATCTGACCTTTGATACTGCGCTGAAAATAGCACTCTCATTGGAGGCAGCAGATAAAAATGCTCAGGACCTGCGAAATAACAACGCAGCTGCAGCGTGTCATAAAGTGTGCAGTAAAGCAGATGGCAGAGCGAGCTATGATGAGGGAATGCAAGCCAGTGCAGCAAGTAAGTCCTGCTTCAGATGCAAGGGAACGAATCACACTGCACCTGATTGTAGATTTAAAATGGAGAAATGTCACAAAATTCTGCGAGCTTGTAGAAATAAAGGTAAAACTGCCAGTAGAGGAAGCGAAAGAGACAGCAGAGCAGTAGTGGAAAGAGTACTAAGAAATTGTACTTAAGTAGAAGTATTGCTACTTAAGGAATAATTTACTTGAGTACAAGTAAAAGTACTGAAAGTAAGAGTAAAAAAGTAGTTTGCTGATAAACAAGTGTGTTTCACAAGTGAGGAAATCCCTTATGTGGACAAATGCATCAGATATCACTACATCTGAATAACATGCAGATAGAGACGCTTTGACTGATCACAGTATAGAATTTTATAAAAAATATTTTCTGTCTCACTGTGATAAGAAGCAACATGGAACAACAGAAGCTAACTGTTTCAAACACGACTGATGTTATGTAGTGATTTTGGAGCAAAACTGTCATAAATTGTCATGTTTGATGCTATGTTAAAAGGTAACTCCACCCCAAAATGAAAATTTTGTCATTAACTTACCCCCATGTCGTTCCAAACCCGTAAAAGCTTCATTCGTCTTCGGAACACAATTTAAGATATTTTGGATGAAAACCAGGAGGCTTGTGACTGTCCCATTGACCGCCAAGTAAATAACACTGTCAAGGCCCAGAAAAGTATGAAAGACATCGCCAAAATAGTCCATCTGCCATCAGTGGTTCAATCGTAACATTATGAAGCTACGAGAATACTTTTTGTACGTAAAGAAAACAAAAATAACGACTTTATTCAACAATTCGTCTCCTCCGTGTCAGCGTAGCTCCATTTTGCTGTGGCTGACACAGAACAGCGTACGCAGTTTGCGTCCAGCAGATACTCTCCAAAATGGAGCTATGCTGACGTGGAGGAGATGAATTGTGGAATAAAGTCGTTATTTTTGTTTTCTTTATGTACAAAACTCCCGGTTTTCATCCAAAATATCTTAAATTGTGTTCCGAAGACGAGCGAAGCTTTTAAGGGTTTGGAACGACATGGGGGTAAGTGATTAATGACAAAATTTTCATTTTGGGGTGGAGTAACCCTTTAAGCAAACATACTACCTATCCCTGTTGCCAGGAGCAACTGTTTTATAACTAATTTTGAAAAGTACATTCACATATAAGATTATGTGGTTGTTTTTAAGAAGGGCAAAAGCAAAGAAGGGTAAGTGAAGGTTTAAAAGAAAAGAAAGGGTCTAAAACTGTGTGAATAGAAAGGTGCCAGTAAAAAATAATGTGGGGTATGGGTAAGGTTGGGCATCGTTTGAATTTTAATGATTCCAATTCTTGTCAATTCCGAATTTCGATTCCAATAAGGTAATTAATTAATAAATAAATAAATCTTATATATAATCTTATTGTAAAATATTTCATAGTTAGCTGAATTCTATGAATGAAAATCAACAGCCTAAAGAACACTTACACAAGGAGCTGCAGCAGAGAAAACAGCTCGTGAGTATTCTTGACGTGAATGGTTTAAAATCACATTAAAAGTGTAGTTTTTTATAATAACAAAGGTGGACTCCAGGCACATTTGTGGTAGGACAAAAAAGAGCATTTTATTTAACATGTTAACCCATACCTAGGCTTGGGAATCCAAAATCAATTCTAATTCTGGAATAGGATGCTTAAGGTCAGGAATCGTCTACTGGTTATAAAATTAAAATTTCGATTAATCTTATCTATTCCTTTGTGCGCATTTTAATATGACTTTAAACCATTCAAGCACAAGAAGACTCGTGCTCTGTTTTCTATACTGCACACATCCCACACAAAAGGGGCATAGCCATCATTTTAGAAATGAGGGGGTCAGAAATGTAAAAAAAAAAAAAAAAACTTTAGATTTTTGTCTAATTGACAGGATTTATTTTTTCTTTTGTCTTTTAATTGGCTAAGAAATCAAATACACTGCTGGACGATAACCAATCATTTGTATTCTATAATATTTTTTTTTCTGTATTTTCCAAATGACAATTTTAGGATTGGTTTATACAAACACATAATAAGGCAGAATAGTTTCTATACTGTAATAAATGTTATGTCAAGCACTGGATTATTCATATACTATATTTATTACCTGGAAATGACCTGAAATTACCTTTTTTTTTTTTTTTTTTTTTTTAAGCTACAGCGGGATGCCTTTGTCCATATTAGGGATTTCCTGCACGTCATAAGTTATCATATATTACTTCTACTAGGCCATTTTGGACTTTATGCGCGAGAGCGCACGCCCCGGCTTCGAGTATGATTGAAACATGCACTGCATGAGAGTGTTTAGCACTCCGTAATGTTCACATCGTCCCGTTTTGGATTTGAATAAATCATCCGGTCATACATAGACTATCTCGTTTCTTCGCCCATGTGCACACACCCAGAGCACACACACAGAAAAAGTGATTTAAAATGCATCTGATTGACATAAATAATGGTTGATCTATCAGCCAGATGCACGTAAATATGCATGCACTCTTATTTCAATGTTGTTGTTATGTTGAGGTTTGTTATTTTAGCTTTGTACATTTCATTTAACTGCACTGTTAAAGAGGGTGATTTTTACCATTCAGCTGAACTGTGTGCATGTATTATAGACAATTACATTGTTCTTGCTCCATCCATGCAATAATTCTATCAACCCTGTTTTCTAATTACTTATACTGCTGTGTGCTCTGGTAATATCAATGGTATGACCCATTTCAGGAGCTGACAAAATTACAATTTAAAATCAGAGCATAGCTCACATTCACTAAAATATTGAAACGCTATGCTGATTCAAAACGACAATGGCGGTGATTGACAGTCAAAGCAAAGCACGGTTTGAATGCCCCACTTCCCAGCTGAACTGGAAGTTTTTATTGGTTTTGCACCTGAGTCAGACCTGTCTGTTATTGGCTGAAGTGCAGGGCTCCACCCCAAAAGTCTGAAAAGTGCCCGTTAAACACCGGCTCGCTCTGTTTCTCCATCGACGCCTCCTTTGTCTATTTTATTTTTATTTGTTTTTTTGTTTTTTGTACTTTGTACTCTTGGTGAAAAATAAATGTAGCAAAGTTGAATACTTTAGTTTTATTTTACTCAAGTAAAAGTAAACGTACCACTAGGGATTAAAGATTACTGGTTTGACGATAAATCATGATAAAATTCCCCACGGTTAGTATTACCATTTCATATTTTAATTATCATTATAACCGTATTAGATTACCGTGATTTGAACAACTCACGATAAATAAATACTGTCCAGCATAAAGCAGAGGTTTAAGTAACAGTTTCACGTGCGCACATCACACAGGGTAGTTTCGTTTTGGGTGAAACTAGGGCGGAAAAGCTGGGAGGTTTTAAAAGAGTGCTAAGAGAATTATACAAATGAATATATGAATGAATTAATTATATGAATGTACCTCTGAAGGTTCTGACTGTCTTCAGAAACGATTCGATGGCATTTTGTTTTCATCTTTGCTCCATGTTATACCTGAAGGAAGTGTTCTTAATCGCAATGCTGCTTTGTCCATGGAGTTTACGGGAAACAGCTGTAATTCAGGTTTTTCATAAGCGCCACCTAGTGTCAGTGAGTTGATATACAGAGACTTATATTTACATTCAGCCTGTGTGCAGTTTCTGTCTGGCCATAAACGGACCGAATTTGCATGCCCTGCTGTAAATTTTGACCAGCTGATGAAAAACAAGCTTATGTGGATTCTACACATTTAAACAATTCAGATAAGTTATCTAGAATTGTTTATGGAGCTGATAATATACATACATTTATTAATCAGTTATCATTTTGACTTAACCCTTTTCTTTATTTAAAGGCTGAAATGTGAGGTTTACCTTTTTATGAAACTTTTTCAAAGCTTTATTTGAACATTTACATTAGATATTTGAACATGCTATTAAACTGCTGTCAGTCCAGTTATCATTTAAAATCTGAACATCACTGGTAATGTTATTGTTTTAGTGATTATGCAAACAAAGTCATTTTATTTGTTGTTTGTTGATTTTTAAATATAAAACTTGAAGTGATTTATGTGTCGGTACTTTTTGAACATCTCCAGCACATTTTAACAATACGGTGATAATACTGATAACCATGATAAATTTGGTCATGATAAGAAATTTTCATACTGTTACATCCCTACGTACCACAATTTAAAGGGAAAGGGAAGTGGTGTGTGGCCAAGTATGGTGACCCATAATTGGAATTTGTGCTATGCATTTAACCCATCCAAGTGCACGCACACAGTAGTGAACATACACCTGGAGCAGTGGCCAGCCAATGCTGCGTCGCCCGGGGAGCAGTTGGGGGTTCGGTGCCTTGCTCAAGGGTCTTCACCTCATTCATGGTATTGAGGGTGGAGAGAGTCCTCGTTATTCACTCCCCCCACATACAATCCCTGCCGGACCTGAGACTCAAACCCACGACCTTCGGGTTACAAGTCTGACTCGCTATCCATTAGGCCACGACTGCCCTTAATTATACTCAAGAAAGTATAAAAATGTACTCAAGTACTGTAATGAAAGTATTTGTAATTAGTTACTTTCCACCTCTACCGCAGAGATAAAAAGGGCTCTGGTCAAAGTCATCGTGCATATAAAGTAGACGGAAGTGACAGCGATGATTCTATTGACACATTCACACTGGGTTGCATCAAGGAATACATAAGGAAAGTGAACAGTCAAAATCTAACTAAAGTGCATCCATATGCAGTTGACATGCAAATTGATGGGCACAATGTGAAGCTAGGGGCTGGTTAGCAGAATTAAAATTATCGTGGGACCAGATCAAGCATGACAGTTTCAGAAGTTTTGCCGATTCAGACTGAAGATGATTTATTGCAGAGGGTAATAAAAATGTTTTTTTTAAGAGGAACTGGGGACATTGAGAGGAGTGCAAGCGAAAATTCATGTTTCTCCAGAGGCAGTGCCTAGATTTTTTCGCCCCAGATCAGTGCCCTATGCAATGCGTACAAAAGTGGATGAGGAGTTAAATCGTCTACAAAAGGAGCGTGTAATCCATCCTCTAAAGTACTCTGAGAGGGCTGCACCAGTAGTTCCAATTCTGAAGACTGATGATTCCATAAGACTCTGTCAAGTCAAGTCACCTTTATTTATATAGTGCTTTTAACAATATGTATTGTGTCAAAGCAGCTTTACAGTATTAAATAGAAAAAATTGTGTGTAATAATGCAAAAGGACAACAGTAAACACTCAAGTTTCAGTTAAAGTCAGTTCATCATTGATTCAGTGATGTCATCATCCGGCTCAGTTCAGTTCAAATAGTATCTGTGCAATCAAGTTGACTATATCGCTGGAAATTAAGTGTCCCCAACTAAGCAAGCCAGAGTCGACGATGGCAAGGAACAAAATCTCCATCGGTGACAGAATGGAGAAAAAACCTTGGGAGAAACCAGGCTCAGTTGGGGGGCCAGTTATCCTCTGGCCAGACGAACCAGCAGTTTGTTCCATGCTGCAGCAAAGTCAGATTGTGCAGAGGACTCATCTGGTTCCTGTGGTCTTGTCCCGATGGCTGTCTAGGTGACGTGGTCTTCGCAGGGGATCTGTCTCTGGAGCTCATCTAGTTGTCCTGGTCTCCGCTGACATTCAGGGCTGTAGAGGTCATCTGTAGGTACTGATCCACCATCTGGACTGGATCAGTGGTGGCGATTATAAGTTGACCTTTAATCGAGTAGCATAATTACAGCAGTACCCAATACCTTGCCTGGAAAAACTGTGCATCACTTTGTCTAGAGGTAAAAAGTTCTCTAAATTGGACCCGTGTCACGCCTACCGGCAGTCTCAAAATTATTTGACAATAAATACTCAACGAGGTCTGTTTACATATCAGAGGTTACCTTTTGGAGTGGCGTCGGCTCCTGCCATTTTCCAAAGAATAATGGAGGGACTAGTGCAGGGAATTCCCAAAGTAGCCGTTTATCTGGACGATATCTTGATAACAGGGGTGGATACAGCAGACCACTTGGAGAACCTGGGGGTAGTGCTGCGAAGGCTGGAAGATGCAGGGTTGAGACTCAAAAGAGAGAAGTGCGTGTTCTTGCAAGACGACGTTGAGTATCTAGGACACAGAGTGAACGCGCACGGTCTGCAGCCTGTGGAAAGGAAAGTGAAGGCTATAGTAGAGGCCCCATCTCCATCTAATGTGTCAGAACTGAAGGCCTACTTGGGGTTATTAAACTACTATGGTAAATTTCTCCCGAATCTAGCAACTTGCCTGGCCCCGCTGTATGAGCTTTTAAAAAAAGGGAAGTGTTGGGAGTGGCGGACAGAACAGGAAGAGGCTTTTCAGCATTCAAAGAAGCTGCTGCAATCTGCGAATGTTCTGTTGCATTATTCGGCAGATAAAGAACTGGTATTAGCATGTGATGCATCGCCCTATGGACTAGGGGCTGTGTTATCGCACAGATTGGAAGATGGAAGTGAACGGCCAATAAGTTTCATGTCACACACGCTGTCAGGGGCGGAGAAAAGATATTCACAGCTGGATAAAGAAGGGCTTGCAGTAGTTTTTGGAATACAGCAGTTCCACAAATACCAGTATAGGAGGCCCTTTACTATCTGAACAGATCACAAACCATTGATACTCTCTAATGAGAAGACAATGGACCTTGTTTTACAAGTGCAGATTTTGCTTCATTCATGAAAAAGAATGGAATTCAGCACATCAGAACAGCACCCTTCCACCCTTCCTCGAATGGCTTAGCGGAAAGAGTCATGCAGACTTTCAAAAATGGTCTCAAGAAAATGCGAGGAGAAACTTTGGAGACAAGAGTGATTAAGTTACTGTTTAGTTTTAGGATTACTTAGGGAGAGTGGCTGCTCCATCACTAGTGTCACTGGCCATAAGGAAGTTGGCCAGAGAAAAACGCGAACCAGGTTATCTGTTATTCCTTTTAGGGTACAGTACAAGGTACATATATGTTTTTCTGGGGGAGGGGGGTTGGCTTTTCAAGGTGAAGAGGTGTAGTAGACTGAGTACAATTCTAGTAGTTCCCGCTGTTACCGCTAGGGGGGTTCATATGCAGCTGTTTGGAAAATCGCCTGTTGTTGCAGAGGAACGTTGTGTGCTGCTGTGTAGTCAGACTGTGTTGTTTATCCTGTATGCACATGTAACGGGTTCTACTCGCCCCACTCCAAGCGGGATTCGAACCACGGTCATGGGAGGCGGGCGCACTAACAAGGAGGCTAAAGACTGCAGCCACTAGCGTCAGTCGCTAGTGCATCTCTTGAGATCAGAGGAGTGAGGTTTTCCCTGCATAGCACCTACTAGCTGGCCTCCGTTACACACAGATAGTTATTAGTAAAAATGAACATAGTTCAGTCCTGCCTTCAGTGGGATTTTTCATGCCAAGTTACCACAGAAAGAAAAGTTAAAAGCAAACATGATCAGGTGATGTGGATTATGTATTGATGAAGACATAATCATCTGATTCACTGATCTTGTTCAGACTCTCATCTCTGATTATATGGGTGATGTTTTATTGAATTATAGTAGCTCTGTAACACTACAGCATGAGATCCAGCACACTATTAACATTTTGGTCATCTGCAGGTCAAAGGTCAGATCTTACAATGCACTGTATACTCAAGTGCTCCAGTTCTTAACTTGAGGTCCAAATGTCCCTAAAATCAAAACATCTAAGCACTTTTTTTTTTACAAATACATTTATTCAGATAGCAGATTAAAGTAGATCTGAAGAGTTCAAACTTAATCAGAGATTAAAAACCCAACAATAGTAAATTACCATTTTATTAGTATTTTATTATTATTATCATTATTATTATTCAAAGTAAATTATTGAATTACATATCATATAACTGCTTGTTTGTGTTTAAACAGAGGGTCAAGTCTTCATGGTTGGACCAAATGTCATTTTAAATAAAATTCCTCAGCTTGACACGACAAATTCTTCTGTGGACATCGATCTCATTGGGATCGCCAAGAACAACAATGAAGGTATGTCAAATGTTTTGATTTAAAGAAAGATAAACCATACCTTTACCACTAAACCACATTTACTTACTTTTTTTGATTGCTGTTGTTCTTATTGTAACATAAACCATTTA
>JAFVLL020022763.1:0-20916 GCA_021397915.2 Tor tambroides | reverse complement strand
AGTAAATAAATATCGGTTCTGCATATCGGTTATCGGGCACATAAACATGCAAATAATTGGTATCGGTATCGGTTCTAAAAAATCAATATCGGTCGATCACTACTTAAATGACCAAAACCATATTTCAGAAAATTGTATTGGAAGTGTAATTTGTTTTTTTATTTTGACTGAAGTCCCATTCATTTACATGGAGAGGGCGGGGTTTATGACCTGTACTGCAGCCAGCCACTAGGGGGTGATCAAAGAGCCCGCAGCTTCACTTTTAAGCACGAGTGCGACACACCCGGTTTCATAACACAGCGCATTCCGCGTCCCGTGCCATCACACATCTACTCTAGTAACTGCTCACGCTGCGCCACTGTTTGAGCTTTGATGCGAGCGGATAAACGGTCCGAGTGCCGCGCTTCAAATGACTAGCGCTCTTTCGTTCCGCCTTGCCTCATAAACATTATATATATCGAACATTTATCGAACTCTTGTTATGTTTTATCGAGGAAATTCATATCGCGCGATAATTATCGTTATCGATTTATCGCCCAGCCCTACATGTAAGCTTAATTCATAACGCTTCCTCTGTTATGAGCCTGTGCGATTCTCTAAACTGTCCGGGTGCTGCACCTTTGTTCCGACAATATCACGTTATTAACAGAATATTTTCCTCGTGTTCTGTTTGCTCGTCTTTCTCTTTGACAAATGCAGCGTCTAGTCTCCGTCACACGCGAGCTGCACGTGAATTAACCACGCCCACTTATTTACATTTCGCGGAATACACGAAATAAAAAAATCTGTTACGGTTGGAATTTTATTTCGCGGTAACAATATATACCGTTATACCACCCATCCCTAGTGACCTTTGGCTTCTATATCTTAATTTATGATCCACTGAAAAAAGAAAAGTTTGGAACAACTTAAGGATAAGTAAATGATGTCAGAATGTTCAGTTATTGGTTGAACTATTCCTTTAAGAGGTTTGTCTGTTTTGAATATGGATTTTAGACAGATGCAGAGATCTCAGCACTTTTGCTGCTGGAGTAAGCAGCTCAATGATATCACCTCTCTCCCAGGCCCTCATTCTGAGGCAGATCTATGCTTTTGAATAAGTAATGGCCATCTGACACTAGTGCAGATCGCCAGACAGCCACCAGCTTTGCAACTTGACTTCATCCTGTATTAAAGGAATTCTGGCATCCTTTACTCACCCTCGTGTGATCTCAAACCAGCATGACTTTCTTTCTTCTGTGGAATACAAAAGATTCTTTTTTGAAGAATATCTTGGCTAATTGACGTGTTGTTGTAAAGAATTTGGTTTATGCATAGCCAATATACCATATATAATCTAGAAGCCATTTCCAAGCAGTCGATGTATAGTCACTTAGATCTGTAGT
Source organism: Tor tambroides (assembly GCA_021397915.2). Classification (NCBI taxonomy): domain Eukaryota; kingdom Metazoa; phylum Chordata; class Actinopteri; order Cypriniformes; family Cyprinidae; genus Tor; species Tor tambroides. Next base: position 19,531 of record JAFVLL020022763.1, on the reverse strand, counting down.
ACAGAGTGACTGATGGCTCAAAATCAATACTGTGTCGAATGTAAATCACTCGTCAGTCCAGTTAACTGTCAGCTGAGTCTAATTATGGTGTTCTCTGTGTCCATCACATCAGCTTCAGCACTTACACTAGAGGAATGTTACAGGTTTAGCCCAAGGACAGGATAAGGATCTCATGTGTTAATTAGTCTGTGCTCAGTGTCCTCATCAGTCTGCATTTAGAACTGTGGCAAAGCAGCAGGGGCACATTATAATCAGCCTGGCTCATGAATATTAATTAGGTGGAATTCTGGGAGCTAGCCAAATTAGGACTGCTGCTTACTGCATTTGTTCATTCATTCATTGCCAATACAACAGGTTGGCAAAAGCTTGTGATTGGTCTTAAAGCTGTCATTTTATTAGGCACACTAATTTATGTTCTTTGCTACTGAGCAGGCAAGACAATGTGCATAAAATATACTTTGACTTTTCTTTTTTTCTTTTTTTTTTTTTTTTAATCAAGTCCGATTTTGATGAACTGATATTGATTTATAAATAATATATATAAGGCCTTTAGCCTTTTAGCCTGTGCTATTTTTAGTTGATTAGTGTACAAAACTTCGATAAACATAATTTGTAGCATGCCTGACATCCAATAATCACATTAAGCTTTGTGCTTTGCTACTTTTGATATGAAACAAAGTCTTAGCTTTCAAATTCCGCCAGTGTTGTTACGAAATTCAATATACCTGTCTTGGGTCATTTATTTTGGACATTTGCAGACCACCATGGACTCAGCATTGATTGAGAGATCACCAGAAGATTTGAGTAAGAAGTTGCATGATTACATAAGCAAAAACGGCTGTGTTTTTGACTTCTGCTGCAAATTGGGTTATTTTATATTACAATACTTTATCTTCGATTCATGCAATCTGCACAAAATCTTTCTGATGTACCCGTGATTTACATTTTAATTCCCTCAAGATTCATAACTGAAGTGTGTGTTTGTTGCAACAGTCTTCTGCTCACCAGACACATTCCTTTGACTATGTTTTGACTTTTTTAATTGGGCCCTTTCAGCTTTCAGACGGGGCTCAGTTGAGATTTCACTGCAGTTTTTGCCTCATATGCTTCGTAGTGTTTGATCACACAAACCAGTCTCACACATTTATATGTTCAGTCATGGTGATGACAAACGTGTTTGTAGTCTGAGGGATCCAACTCATTACTTCGATTGTGTTTGATGGTTTCATTAAGGTAGCTGATTTTCTGTCTGGAGTGAGGAATTTCTTCTGACTCACGTAGAGTAGTTTGATCTACTGTTATTGGCCTTGAGAAGAGATTCTCAAACTCCATAATGCTTTGCCTGAAGCTGCTTTGAAGAGGATGAGCCTGGGGCGTTTTTGGAACTGCATATTTGGCTTCACTTTTAGTTCGGTATTTTGAAAACTGTAGAAAACATGAGGATCTGCTATGCTGTTACACCCATTGATCTTGTGTGGTCATGTAGGAGCTGAATGTTTTCTTTGGTGTGTTGTAGGTACTGGATTTGAGGACTGTGTATATATGCATTTGTCATTGAGTCATTGTTCAGGAATGTGTGTCCTAGACTGATACCTGAAACCTGGAGTCTGAAGAAACCCAATGATTTCCTGTTGACACTGAAGAGCCGATATATGATGGGATTAATCATTCTGGACAGGGTTGATGAGCGAGAACTAATGGTCCCATAATGATGCCTTTTATGAGATGACTTTGGAAAGAAATATCACAGCTGAACTGGGAACTTGTCCCAACCGTAGCACACACCAGGCCAGCACAGTTGAAGAGGAAGTGGTTTCCTACAGGCCTTTGATATAGTCTCATTGGTCACAGGCACTTTAGTCAAGCAGAGCCATAGTAAAAATATATTTTTTTGGGTGGGGCCCTATGGAGTTATTTTACACTTACTCTGCAGTTTTCCTTCATGTTTATTAGTAAAAGACAAGCACAGGAGAATAACTGATCCTTGTTGTGACAACACGATTATTTCTTGGAGTTCACTCCTAAAAAGAGCAGTCTGCTGAATTTCCAGGCTGGTTTTTATGGTTTATGTTTATGTAGTTTATATTTAGTTTAGGGCTGCAACAACTAATCGATAAAATCGATTATTATCGATTATGAAAATCATCGACAACGATTCTCATTATCGATTAATCGGGTCTGCCCACAGTGCACGTCCAACTTCAGCTGGTTACTCAAATTACAGCACTGAATAATGAATTTCTATGGACAAAATGCATCTAAAAATAGTGGAGGAAACAGAATGAGATGCTGCGGGAGAAGTACGTGATCCAAGCTGCCCAAAACATGATAATTCTTTATTTTAAGCTTTAAGTTAATGCATAAGAGTAATGGCTTGCCCTGTCAGGCGCTTTGACAGATGCGTGTGCGTCCTCAGCGCAAAAACGTTCAGTTTACGGTCATATCCTTATCTATAAATGCCACAAATTCACGCGAGCATTTCCATTTTTGCATAAAGGTCCGTCCTGACAGTCTGTGTTAAGTTTAAAATACGGAATGAGCGCCGGCGCGGCGGGCGCGTGCACGCGCGTCAGACGGACGGAACACAGTAGAGAAGGAGACAATTAATAGGCTTTTCAGCGCAAAAATATCCATTGTGCTGAAATATCTGTTGTTGAAAGTTAATTTAAGGTTTAAAAGTCAACATGCAGTGCGAATATTTTATGAGAGTAGGAACTTTAAAGGGATAACAGCGTGTAATTGTCTGTCTGAATATAAACATGAGACGCTCCATAACCGCCTTTTACAGGATAAAGAAATGACGAGGTGACTGTGATCAAAGTTGTTCCTGCAGAACATTACTCTTACCTGTTGGTTAACACTGAGTTTGTGTTTTTATTCGTCTTTATTATTATCTTTATTATTTTAATTTTTAATAGAGGTTTAAACTATATTCAATTTTTACAATGCTTAACAAATTTATGTAAGTTTTTTAACAATGTGTTTATGTAAGGTTTGTGCCACTGCTGCTCTAAACTAACAGTATTGGTGATAACCAAAATCATTTTTCGGCTTTCTGTACTGGTTAGTACTCCAATATGTGTAAGCTCTTTAGTAACAGTAGTAGGCTATTTTTAATGCTATAATATCATTATTGCTGTTATCTATGAAAGAAAACCAGAGCACTTCATAGTATTTTTTTTTTGCGATACCCAATTACAGTCAAAAAGTACATAAACAATACCAGCAAGAATGCAAGCTGTTATGAGGCCATTTTTTGTTATTATGTCCAATAAATGACAATAACATTTTTAAATTTAAACAATTTTTTGACAAATTTCTAAAATATGTTTTCTCTTTATTATGACAGGTGGTCTAATAAATTGTTAAGCACTGTATGTTTTCATAGCATTCAGTTGTCACGTTTGTTTGAAGGACATTGGGCAGAATGTGGAATAGTGTTTTTTTTTTTTTTGTCAATATTTTTTTTAAATCCGATTAATCGAAAGAATAATCGGCCAACTAATCGATTATCAAAATAATCGTTAGTTGCAGCCCTAATTTATATAGTTTATTATGTTGTAAAACATATTTTATTTCATTCATTCATTCATTGCTACTAATATTATTAGTAATTTATTTTTGCTAAGTCAGTATGAAAATATGATTTGTTTTTAGTTATGTTTAGGCTAGGATTTTGCCAGATTTTATTGCTGATTGAGAATACAAAATGTACCCTGTTTCAGATATTATGCTTTCTTTTCATGCCTCTTCTGATCGGTTCTGTTGTATTACTCTTGATGGCACTCTTCTTGTCAATTTGTACATGTCAAGCTATGGCAATATTGTATACTGGACTCTGAAATGGTCAAATTAGCTTCAAAGTCAATTCCCTTCTAAGTGCAAACCAGCACTGAGATTTATCACTTAAATTTGCTTATGTTGCTGATTCTGCTCTGTATTGTCTCTGTAGTGGTTTGGACTCACTCATAGACTTGTTTGTATGTTTGCATTTTGACCAAACTCTGTAAACACTGCAGAACATCAGGGGCATTTTGTTTGATTCTTCAAGAAGAGTTTGGGTCTACTTTTTGTAATTCATGGGTCGCATGCAAAGCTTTGTTTACAGCATGTTTTTGTCTTGAAAATGCATACTAAAGTATGATTGAGTTATTCTGTTTGATGTTTACAGATTTTTTTTGCTGGCTTAATTTCAAAGCTGAATTTTAAATTAAATCACATGTCATATGTAGATGAGAGAGAGAAATCGAATCAAAAACCAGAGCATGTGCTATGAAATTTAACTAAAAAACAGTTTATTCTGTAGTTTTATGGCCCTTTCTCACTTTTTCCAACCCACCTACTTTCTTCAGCAACTTATTTGCATGTTTATGCAAACCAAATTTCATCAAGGAGGGTGCAGCAACAATAATTGGTTTGGAAATGATTAGATTGTAGAGCTCTATTCTACATTCCCTCTCTTGCTGGAAAACGCAACAGTCTTCAAATGGGAGCAATTCACATCCAGACCCCTTGATAGCTGTCCAGATCTCTGCCTTGTTTCACAATCACATGAATTATGAGGAAATTTGCTATTAAGAGCATGACTGCGTCTTTGCCAGCCACATCCATACACACTGTGACAGTCAATAGTCTTTTTGTTCAGAGCAAATTGATGAACTGGCAGCTAGTTTATAGGAATTTGTTCTCACAAACTGTCCACCCCTGATATTTATTAATGACACACAAAACTGACTAGCTATAATTTGGAGGCACTCTCATTATATGAAAGGGTATTTAATAGCTAGATGGAGGCTCTACTGGCTTCTGGATTTTGACTTTTGCCTGGATTCCAAGTAACAGATGTTTGGTTGAGGGATTGACAGAAAAGTCAAAAAATGAAGTTTCTGGATTGTCAGAATGCAATTCTCAGTGTTGCAGCAAGGGGCGCTGTAGCAGGCGTTAGCGCGAACATATTCTTTTGCTGTCAAGTTATTTGAAATTACTTACACTATTGACATGGTTATAGCTAGCTATCTGAAGAATAACTACCAGTTTAGTTGCATAGACATTTGTAGCTAAGCCCCTTTTGCATAATTGCATAGAGTGTTTTTCAAACCTTATGTTTTATGATGTGGCATGTTATTATCTGTTTGAAGTTGTGAACAAAAAGCATTAAGATGTCTCTCTCAAGTGTGTAGACGGTTTCAACGGCAACAACATAAACAAACGTTACTGCGCATGCACGCTTTTGTGGCCCTAACTTAACTTCCGGTAGACATCCAAATAGAATCAATAACAACAGCTAAGTCCCTCTAGAGTAGATTGTTTTTATGATAACATGCAAAATATGTTTTCTGCTTAAATCTGACGGACTTATTAAAAATGCAGATTCATTCTCTGCCAGCAGGAGGCGCTTTAAAGCGGGAGAACTAGAGATTTCCCTGGTAACGGCTGTTGGGCTAGACACAAAGCAGCGCTGAGCTTACAAACACTGCTTTATCAGGCATATAACATAAAAGATTAAATGAAAATGACACCGAACATTTTCTAAAGACAGTCTTCCTTCAGAAATACAGTGATATAAAAACACCCGTGCCTCGTTTTGATTTTTTAAACATGCATTACGTGCTCATACGGGGCAGCCGTGGCCTAATGGATAGAGAGTTGGACTTGTAACCCGAAGGTCGTGGGTTCGAGTCTCAGGTCCGGCAGGGATTGTAGGTGGGGGGAGTGAATAACCAGCACTCTCTCCACCCTCAATACCACGACTGAGGTGAGACCCTTGAGCAAGGGACCGAATCCCCAACTGCTCCCCGGGCGCCGCAGCATTGGCTGCCCACTGCTCCGGGTGTGTGTTCACTACTGTGTGCATGCACTTGGATGGGTTAAATGCAGAGGACAAATTCCGAGTATGGGTCACCATACTTGGCCACACACCACTTCCCTTTTCCCCTTTTCCTTCCCTCATGTTTATTCAACGAAGCCTTTTGGATAATCGGTCAGTTTTGATATCGTGGCGGGTCGCCACAAATAAATAAATGTATGGGAAACACAGCACAACAACCTGAGCCCAACTTCATTACTCATCACTTTAACTGCGTTTGTAGCCGGCGCCACTAACCAGACCGATAAAAGAAACACAGACCGGAAGTTAACTTCGGGCCAAGCGCGTGCGCCCAATGAAACCATCTATAGAGGGCTAACAACTAAAGCTAGCAAATATACACACCAGATAGTGTGAATTAGAGATGCACTGATTGACCGGCCAGGGACCGGAATTAGCCAATTTTCCACATGATCGGCCCATTTTGACGTCACACTCACATCCGCATGCAAACATGTCGTTTCGCGCGAGAATGATTCTGATTTCAATTGCATGTCGTGTAAACGGTGACTGATAATGTATTGATGTCGTGCCAGATGAGGCTCACGCAGCCTGAGTGAGTGAGAGAGACTCGTGCAGAAATCAAAACAAATAAGCACAACAGCACTCACAGAAACTTATAGATGCATATTGTGGTAGTTAAAAAGAAATTTAGGCTATAATATATGATTTAGGTAAGCAACATTGCACGACCAAGATGTTTCCGTGAATATCAACACGATTGCAATGTGACACTGATTTTATACAATATAGTTCAATAAACAAAAAGTTAAATTTAAGTAACTTACATTTTAGAAACAATATTGACTGTTTTTGCTCAGTTTCATTGACGAAAATAATTCCAATCAAAGCCACAGCATAACTTTTTTGTGCCTCTGAGCAACACAGCGGTGTTTCGTTACTAAATGAATCCACGTTTTTGAACGAATCGAGTGAGTCAATGATTCAGTGACTGTCTTCATAATCTCATTTCTGAATAAATCAGTCGTTTGAACGAATCGGTTAAATGAAGGACCAAATGACTCGCTCATTAAAACAGTCATTTGCCGGCACCTGCTGGGGGTTTGGTTTCATATTTTAAAGTATCATTGCATTTTCTCCAACATTTCTTATTTGCGCGTTTAAAAATATTTAAAACATTAATCTTATAAAATTATTTATGCATTTGCAATTTTGGGGTGTAAATGAATTTATGGCACCTCAGCTTCATCAAACAGTCTGTGTAAATACATTTAATGCCACTTCAGATGCAGCTTCTGTGCTTCCTGCAGTAGAAAAATGGAGTTTGTTGATACTTATTTCATTTGAATGGTGGTTAGGAAAAAAATGACCGTTTTGAAGGTTAGCAACTCCTTTTCAGTTAATTGTTATTTCTACCTCTTTCCAGTCACAGAGCACTTTATTTTGAGAGCTGTTTAAGTGAGAGGACATCTGTAACATAGTCCAGATTGGGGCAATTGTAATGTTTAATCATTTTTTAATGTAATTTTTTTTTGCATTGAAAAAAGTATAGATATTTGTTTGTATATGCTGTCAATTGTAGTTCTTAGAAAGAAAATCAGAATCGGCAAGAATCGGTATTGGCAGGTCACACTTACAAAAAAAATTTCTGAAAAATCTGAAAAATTGCAATCGGTGCATCTCTGGTGTGAATGTTATTTAGGCATAGCATATGGATAATTAGACTATATGATTATCACACTGGCCCACAGCCAATTGAAACGAAGCCAAGAATTAAAATGAAAATGTGACCTCTAAATGACTTTGCAGGGAGATCTGAAAACAAATGCCTCATCAGTTCATTAAACCATGAAAGTGCTTTTATGGGCGTAATGTGGGAAGTGACACAGATAAAATGAAGGAGCAGCAGAATTGAGGTCACAGAGAGGCAATTTGGCAGTGATGTTATGAGGACCGGAAGATTTATAGTGGGAAATCTGACTAGAGATGGATTGAAGAGCGTGTTGATCTCTGAACCGGCCTACTGAATGACAGACTGCCTCTCCTAAGGCTCTGAAGAAAACTCTTTTGTTGTTTTTACTGTCATTTGAGCAAACAACAAAGAGCTCAGTCGTTGAATCAGGACGTGAGTGAGGTTTTGTAATGCTGATGAGTTCAAAACACTCAAGGATGAGTCTGATGTGATCTTTGAGTACAGATATGCATAACTGGTGATAAACCGATAAATTGTGGTTTTGTCACCTTCAGTGACACCAAAAAATGGTATATTACAGGAAACGGATGGCTTATGTGACATGCTTTTTACCAAGGTAAATTTTCCAAAATAAGATGCTTACAAGGTGCTTTTGTTAATCAAATTGTACATCGGTAGAGTATATGGAAATATAAATTCGATTTCGACAAAAGGTTTTAGAAAATTAATTTAGTATTCTGTGCACTGTTTTGCATTACTATTGCAACACAAGAAACAGGAAATATTGCAGAAATAGTTTTATTTCCATGACACTTTTAGATTATAATTGTAGAAACTTTGTAGAACATAATAATCAGTCACATCATAAGACATTTCAGGGTTTAGTCTATAATTTGGCAAACTCTACTGTGTTTTTAGATAGAATAACTTGCCGACTATATGATTTTCTTGTCTTGTTTGCTAAGGTTTTAACTTTTCATGCTCTGTCAATGTCAAACCTCCCAAACATGTTTCTTCTTGCTCTGAAACCACATTGCATAGCATCCAACTGAACTTTCTGCCCAAGATCAGCAGTTTTGTGATGAACAATGATCAGTAGTTAAAGAGCATTTTAATTAAGTTATAAATCCAGTCAGTTGTAAAATTGCTTTAATTTAGAAGTTCCTCTCTAATCTCTCTAATTGTATTAGTGAGAAGAATATTCTCTCTAATTGTATTAGTGCTTCTAAACTGAGCATTTCTAGATGGCAACATACTTTCCCAAATCTTTATTTCTGGTTGGTTTTTGGCCTTGACATCTCAGATTGCTCTCTCTCTCTCTGCACTTTCATCTTTTAGTCTGTAGCTATTTCATGGATCATATGGTTGCAGAAATGCAGCATTGCCTTCCTCACTGTGAAGAAAGACCGATCTGCTTGTGTTAATGGAAAACTGCCTCAGAGGAGCAGACCAAAGTCACATGGTCAAGCTAGAGGAAGTGTTTTGTCACTGGTCTGAGGTCACCACAGTGAAACTTGAACACACAACAGGCGTTAAACTGCTACAGCCATTTGTTTTGGTTTGCTTGTTTATGACCTGGTTCTGATCAGCACAGAAATTGATCGGCTAGCTCCCCTAGAGAGTCGGCCGATTAAATGGGATTAATTTGTCTCACACTGCGTAATATGTTACAGATTAACATCTGCTTTTTCATTATTTGTTTTAGTTTACACTGAACTGCATTTCCATCTCCCAGTGGACATGTTAAAGCTAACTTTTCTCAGCGTGTCTGATTCTCACAGTGTTTTCTCCTTTTATTCTTGGTTTCACAGGATGTTTGTAAATCAAGCATCCTGTCTTTTAACCCTGTGTGCTCTGGACAAGCAAGGGACCTAAAAAAGCATGGACAAAGAGAATGGGTGCAGACCAATTCGCTCAACTGTAAGTAAGTGTAGTATATTTCATCAGTGGCAGGAGGAATCCCATTCAGTAGAGAAACGTCCTTTGCCATCTGCCCCTTCCACAAAGATTTTCTCTCTTTCCCCTCCTCCAGCTGTGTATCTGTCCCATTTCCTCTCTGTCTTCCTCAACTCTTTGCCCTCTGCCACAGCTTCTTTTCATACCTTTCCTCCCTTTCTTTGACTGTCTGCATTATTCAGTCTGGCTTGGATTATTCCAGTCCATTTCCATTTTACATTCTCCAGGATCCTTATCGCACACATGAATCTGTCAGCCTTTAACATCTGATCCTTATTAAACTGCATCAGCGTACACACTCCATATTACCGGCGTTATAAGACTGAGCACTATTAGCTGTGGTAAGAAGAATGTGCTGTTCTTTGAGTCATATGCCCTGTTTTCATCTTGAACCCGCCGAGCATGTGTGTTTGTGGACTGTTGTTGGGTGTCATTAACATACAGTAGTTTGTCAGCGGATATAGGCTACATTATACACAAGCACATGTAGCTATACATTGTAGTCTCCTGATAACTTTTTTTTTTTAAAAACGAGAACATATGTTGGCCAAGCTGAGACGCAGGGAGAGCAGCGTTTGTCTGGCCCATCATGTTGGTGGATGTTCAGAATGATGGATTAGGTGTAAAGATGGACATTGCACTCTGAGGACAAACCGGATCATGTGAGGTTCAGACAGATCGCTCGGTTTCAGAAAGGCAGAATAATTGCTTATATATGCTTTATTGTAAAGTATACTTGGCCAGTGAAAAAATAAAAGTGTGTCCATGATAAAGGACAGTAAAATTCATTTAAAGTCTAATTGAAAACACACGTCATGTTTCATGTTCTTATACATTTAATCTTTGTATTTATGTTGTTTTCATCTGGTTTTGAAAAACTTTTATTACAATTTTCAAGAAAATTTTGATTTAATAACTCAAAAATGTTATGAGGTGTAACCATCAGGCAAGAAGTAATATTATGTCTGCATCCTAATCATTTTTAAAAAAAAAAAAAGTTTAAATAAGTTTTGTTTTTTTTGACAAATATCATTCTTCGAAATATCAAGTTTTGGGGAGTCACACTGCATGGCATTTTACAAATCTTATTTATTTTTTTTTAACAAACTTATTGACAATGGGTCTTTGGGGGTCCTCTTTATAGTAACAGGGTGTCAGAACAGTTGTATCACCCTGACATTTTTTACTTTGTCCCCCTGGTAAATGTCAGAATGATTTTTAATTCAGAAATTGAAAACATGCTCCTCAGACAAGGTATTTTGAAGTCTAATTTTACTTTTAATGTTGTTGTTTTTTTTTTTGTTTTTTTTTTTTGATAAATTTCCAGTCCAAAAAATAGAGCATCGTATCATTTGACCCTACTGTGTATACTCAAATATTCTTTAATGAAACTTGTATTATGTGCAATCCAAGACAAAGTGCATTGAAAAATTTAAGCCTTGTTAGTTCACATCTGCTTAAACGACGACGACTATTGAAGTGATCTCATAGTCATTTTAATTGTGAGTACCCCTCTGCCATTATCTGCTAATGCTGCTAAGTGCTGTATTTCAGGCAATGATTCCTCCCCAGGCGAAGGCTTCCTTAGGGTGCATAAGTGGCATAAAATACTAGAGATTAAATATTCTTTCATTATTATGCGTTACTCTGCAGCCTGATCTTCACATCGCCCTCTGCTGTAAGGACGAAGAAGAGCTGCTGTGCAATAGCTGCAGCATCATGTGCTGGTTGGGGGATTTCAGTTGTTTTTGTGCCTTTGGCAAATACTACATCTGGAGTAGATGATTGACTGTCATACAGTGTGTCAGTTTTCCTCGAGACCCCCAGGGCACTTTGCATCATGATTGTTTCCTTTTCCAATTAAAGGGATAGTTCACTTTGAAATTAAAATTTGGTATCTATCAGCTTACCCCAAGGGCATCCAAGATGTAGGTGTCTTTTTTTCTTCAGTAGATCCAATTTTGATATTTTTAGGTCAAACCGTTTTAGTCTGTCAGTCATATAATGGCAGGTATAGGTCACTGTCTCTATAAGAGGGAAAAAGAACATGCACAGAGAAATCCAAATTAAACAATTCCCCATCGTAACTACACATTGATGGCCTAAGACACGAAACGAGCGGTTTGTGTGAAAGAAACGAACAGTATTTATATCGTTTTTACTCCTCTTGTACAGCAACCATGTCCAAGTGCATCACAGGTGCACGCGCACGCATCCGGTGTGTGGCGATGTCTGTGTGTGCGCCGCGGCTCTGGCTTAGTCTGCGCAAGAGATCACTTCCAGGCGCTTTCTGGCGCTTGCGCAGACTAAGCCAAGCGCGCGCACTCACGGATAAACACGTCACACACCCGGATGCATGCGCACACTCAGATCACTTGGACATGGTTGTGTACAAGAGGTAAAAACGATATAAATACTGTTTTGTTTTCTCACACATATCTTCATTCGTCTTTAAGGCATCAATGTGTAATTATGATAGAGAATTGACAGATTTGGATTCTGTCTCCATATTCTTTTCCCTCTTATAGAGACAGTGATATATACTCTGCCATTATATGAGTGACAGACTAGAACGGTTTGACCTAAAAATATCAAAATTGGATCTACTGAAGAAAAAAAGACACCTACATCTTGGATGCCCTTGGGGTAAGCTGATAGATACCAAATTTTAATTTCAAAGTGAACTATCCCTTTAAATGAAAGGCAGAAGTCTGATAAATTGGAAAATTGAGACACTATTATGTACAGAAAAGTGACAGCATTTTATAGCTTGTTGTGCTTAAGACATACAAGATAAATTGGCGTTATGGTGATGTATATGTGTCGTTTTTGTGCTCTATATGCCCCCTCAACGTTGGCTATGATGTCATCATACTGTGAAATCACAAGTTTAGGCACAACCCTGTCTTGTCTCATCCGTATTTCCTCCCTTTCTGCACGGTATGTGCCCTGTTGCTGCTTCTCCCTCGACTTTTCATCACCTTCTGTCTTTGTCCTACTTTTGCTTCCTGTTTTCCCTCCCTCATTTCAATGTCTTACAATTTTTTTTTTCAGAGGGCTTTTCTCAAAGTCTTTTTGTGCCTAAAGCAAAAAATAAAAAGTTAATTGAGAGAGAAATTTCACAAGTGAAGTCACGTTGTGAAATATAAAGTTACAATATGAGAGTTAAAGTGACAATTGGGAGATATAAAATTACAATTACCTTTATATTCTAAGGCAGAAATGGGCTTCCATAATCTTTTTCCCAGTAGCTCTATTCAGCTCACTTGTTCAGTGTTTTGCATAACTGAAATTGGTTGATACATGGTTGCAGGCCTGACCTCGACTTCATAAGCTGCTCTTGCGGGATTTGGGGTGTTTATTATTGTCGTTTCATGCCGTGTTGGATGAGGTGATGAAGAGATTAACATCTTAATGCTTAACACCCTCAAATGAGCACTTCCTCTGACATATCACCAGTTCTTGCTTTCTCTCTCTCTTTTTGGCTGCTTTAACTTCATCATTCCCTCTATTACATGCTCCTCTGTATGTAAGACCTTCTAACACCCTGATGCATTAAATTCCTCTTGGGATACTGGCTTTGATCAAGTTACTAGTGATTATTTTCACAAGAGGCCTGTGTGAGTGTGTGACAGACTTGGCTGACCCCTTAATGAACCTTTTCCTGATGTCCCACTTAGTCAGTGAGTTGGCATCTGTCCCTCCTATTCTAGTTTTTCTTATGAATAACAAGGCTGCTTTTATTGGTATTATGCATGCGGTTGCATTAGAGATTTGTTTTTTTTATTATTGTTGTTATTATTATATATTGGTCAATTTGTTATTTAATTGTCCATTTTACTTGATCTGTAGCACATCTCAAAATGCATATATTTTTCATACTGTACATTATAATTTTGTTGTGATGCCATTTAAAATGTGTGTGTATGTATATGTGTGTGTGTGTGTGTGTGTATATATGTATGTGCATCTCAAAAAATTACAATATTGTGAAAAAGTTATTTTTTGTAACTTATTTCAAAAAGTGAAACTTTCATATATTCTAGATTCATTACATGTAAAGTAAAACATTGATTTCAAAAGTTTTTTTGTTTTAATTTTGATGATTAGAGCTTACAGCTCATGAAAGTCAAATATTTATATATAGAATTTATTATATAGAATATTTATATTTGAGTTTCATTAAATGACCATCCCTACAATATAAATTCCGGGTATCTCTTGTTCTTTGAAACCACAATAATGGGGAAGACTGCTGAGTTGGCAATGGTCCAGAAGACAATCATTGACACCCTCCACAAAGAGGATAAGTCACAGAAGGTCATTACTGAAAGGGGTGGCTGTTCACAGAGTGCTGTATCAAAGCATATTAAATGCAAATTTGACTGGAAGGAAGAAATTGGGTAGGAAAAGGTGTTCAAGCAACAGGGATGACCGCAAGCTTGAGAATACTGTCAAGCAAAGCCCATTCAAACACTTGGGAGAGCTTCACAAGGAGTGGACTGAAGCTGGACTCAATGCATCAAGAGGCACCATGCTCAGACGTCTTCAGGAAAAGGGCTACCAAGCCACTTCTGAAACAGAAACAATGTCAGAAGCATCTTACCTGGGCTAAGGAGAAAAAGAACTGGACTGTTGCTCAGTGGTCCAAAGTCCTCTTTTCAAATAAAAGTAAGTTTTGCATTTAATTTGGAAATCAAGGTCCTAGAGTCTGGAGGAAGACTGGAGAAGCACAGAATCCAAGCTGCTTGAAGTCCAGTGAGAAGTTTTTGAAATCAGTGATGATTTGGGGTGCCGTGACGTCTGCTGGTGTTGGTCCATTGTGTTTTATCAAGTCCAAAGTCAATGCAGCCGTCTACCACGAGATTCTGGAGCACTTTATGCTTCCATCTGCTGACAAGCTTCATGGAGATGCTGATTTCCTTTTCCAGCAGGAGTTTAGCACCTGCCCACAGTGCCAAAACCACTTCCAAGTGGTTTGCTGACCATGATATTACTGTGCTTGATTGGCCAACATACCTGACCTGAACCCCATGTGGAATCTATGGTATATTTTCAAGAGAAAGATGAGAAACAGTCGAGCCAGCAATACAGACGAACTGAAGGCTCAATAGTGCCTCAGCAGTGCCACAGGCTGATCGCTTCCATGCCGCACCTCACTGAGGCTGGAGTTTGTGCTAAAGCAGCCCCGACCATAAATGAATGAGTGCATAAATGAACACACTTTTTGAACTTTTCTGTTTTGCAAATCCTTTTTTTTGATTGATCTTAGGAAATATTATAATATTTTGAGATACTGGATTATTGACTTTCATGAGCTATAAGCTCTAATCATCAAAATTAAAACAACAAAAAGACTTTTGAAATGTTTTACTTTACATGTAATGAATCTAGAATATATGAAAGTTTCACTTTTTGAAATAAGCTACAAAAAAAAAAACTTTTCATGTTATTCAAATTTTTTTTGAGTTGCACCTGTATATATATATATGTGTGTGTGTATATATGTGTATATAACTTAAATATATTATTTGCCATAACATAGGAATAAAAATCAGCTTATTGTTATCAGCCAGGAGAA
Source organism: Tor tambroides (assembly GCA_021397915.2). Classification (NCBI taxonomy): domain Eukaryota; kingdom Metazoa; phylum Chordata; class Actinopteri; order Cypriniformes; family Cyprinidae; genus Tor; species Tor tambroides. The sequence goes on along the minus strand of JAFVLL020022763.1, from coordinate 4,474 downwards.
AAAACAAACAAACAGAAACCAAGGGAAAACTCACTGTTCACCTGTTGATGCCCTCGGAGATATTATCTGTTCTTGAGTGAAATTCGCTTCACCATAAAGTTGTCCAAATAATTTTCGGTTCCAGACTTAAAATACGGAGACACCATATGTTACCCATTTCTCAGACAAAATGTATTAACCACAGCTGACCCCAGTATTATGCATGACCTGCAGATTTCATGCGGATAGTAGTGTGTGTATTTAGTGTTGCTACAAAACATATGTTCACATTCAAACATCGACCGTGATTTATTTTAGTTTTTCTTGGTTTTAGTGCCATGTAAACAGAAACCTACATCCGGAAGAGTCACACCATATGAGCATTTGAATGTTCATGTCAGGATTCTGTGTAGAAATAATTAAACATAGATGGAAATGCCATTATACTGGATAATGCACTGTTTTATTAGCAGTATAAACACATTTTATGACATTTTAATGGTTTTGATTAACGTGTGACATGCAGGCCCAGTCAGTCACTCATGTCATACTGGTGTTTCTTTGCTTAGGTTAAATAGATGCCCTTCCTCAGCTCTGAGACTCTGAAATCAGTCTCGACAGCAAATGTGCTGGAGGGGCTGTAATTGTTGTTTTTAGTATGTCTTTTTTGGCTTGTCTGCCCGTTTCTGGTGTGTGAATCATTCAAATTTAATCAGCCGTACCACAGTGTGGGGTAATGACAAGCTTGAGAAAGGAAAGCTGAACCTGTTTACACTTTCTCTCATTTCTCTGTTTTTTGTAGAGAAAATAATGGATTTCTTTTGAATTTTCAGGACATTTATTGTTGTGTCTAACTGAATAGCTAACTGTTCAAGTTAAACTTGTAGAATGGAGAAAATTATGTTGCAGTTGATGCCTCTTTTCTTTTTTTAGCAAGTGTTATGCTTGCGGTATGGGCTGTGTCCAGTGGTTTGGTGATTAAAGTAAACTGCAGCCCCGGCTGGCTGACTACTTGGTCTCAAGTTAGCTTCTTTTATTAAACCAGAATATTTAAAGCATACTAAGTCTTGTGACAGATACATTAACATAACATTCATAATTCAAATGCCCTCAAGAATCAGTTTGGCTGTCCCTCTTAGGATATTTTATATCAAAACAGACTGTATCCTTCAAGCCTGTCTTCTCCACTTGTTTTCTGCTGTCTGTATGGTATATCGTATCTGCTTACCGTCTGTTTACGATATCAGAACAGTTTGGCTGCCTGTAACTTTTCAGCAAGTTTACTTAGCTGTAGAGATAAGCAGTTTTTAAGATTTGCTTATTTACACTTGGCAGGAATGCTTTCATCCGAGACAGCAGAAGATCTTTTATCAAGATCATCTACTCTAATGTGGAACGCAAAATGATTGTTGTCACTTTCACAGTCTGTGGTTTGAGACCACATGCACTACAAGCAGACAAACTTCCTCTTCCTTTAGGGGCAAATTCTTCTGAAAACCACAAGGATCACCGGTTACAGCCAAGGTGTGCTTTCACTCTCACATCACTGAAATTTATGTTAACGCATGCTGTGCTCGAAAATACTCCTCTTGGATATTTTAGAACATTTCTGTTGATTTTTTTGGGGGTTCTTCTTTTCACATTTCTCTGAAATATTAGTTTCACTGACTCTTAACACTTTTTTCCTAATGGAAGATTTTTCCTGAAGCTGTACTTTGACAAGCATAGCTGATGAACCAGCGAACAAAAGAATTGTACTCTTGGCTTTGTGTCAGAAGGTGACAGTAGGGCCTCTGTAGTAAAATTGGCTGCAGCCATCAGATGGGTTTTCACTTTCACTGGCTCCTGTGAGTGACACCGTATCTCTGTTTGCCCTTGAATTCCTCCATCTCCTGCAGAGGCACTGGGAAAAACACAAATGGATAGTGTTTTACACAGAGGGGTTATTTATATCCTGCATTGAAGAGCTCTTCAGATTTGTAATTCATTGCTTGCTGAGTTTGGAGAGATGAGATGTTGATCCGTGGTGTGTGGTCTCAGTTGTTTGAAATGTTCTTGTAACTTTCCTGTGATGTAATGGCAATGACAGTTCTGGGGCCTCGTGTGTAAAACTTTGCATAGATTTCATCCTAGAAGTATGCATACACACAAACTCAGATTTTTGTTTACGTGCACAAGATTTCAGATTTATTAACCCATACATACATTAGAGCCTGCTTCATGTTATAAATCACAGGCCCATGGTCTTGCAGATCTCACGTTTGATCAAATAAAAAAAATTGCTATTTTTGCTGAAGAGCAGCTGCACATTGTTTTAACAATTTGCCTTGAATGCCAAGCATAATAGGGCTGTTTTCTTTGGCTTATCCATCATTTTTTTGTGCTTTCAGGTAACGTTGGCTGTTTTTTCTCAAAGATCATCCCTTGTCTCGCAGTTTCTGTCTTTTTGCCTCTGTTTAAAGTATTTTGTCTTGGCAAAGATTCTAATCGATTTCTTCATGCTTAAGCTGAATAGCCTTTGTGTACACTCCATTATGCCTGTCAGGCTCATTCTGTTTTGGTAAAGGGTACTGTGAGCTTCCAGATGTTTTCTTGGCAGTGAAATATGACCTGAAATGGGTGAGTCAGCTTGGTTCAGTGGTGAATCAAACTGATGGCAACAAATTTGTGGCTTTAAGATTTCCTGTGGAGGGTATACACTATAGGAGCAGTGTTTGGGGAAAATAGTTGTGGCAGGATGGAAACCATTCAGTCCTCTAATGCAGTTCATAATTAACCTCTGGCTTCGTAGTTTTGCTTTAAATATGATCTGTTCATATGTTAGGTAAGTGTTTCTCAATTAAGTCAAGTGCTTGAATGTATTTCAATTCTGAACAGTGTAATGTCCAATAAAGCAAAATGGCCTTTATGTCATAGACTTAGACATTTACTTTTTCGTTATAAGTCTTCTGCATATGTTGTGGTTTGAAGTCTGTAGCATGTGATGTTGGTGTCACCACCAGGCTTAACAAGCTTGACTAGCTTGGTCAACCAGCTTTATCAGATATGTTTTGCTAGACCAGCATCAAACCCATGCTGGCCTTGTAGATGTATTGTGGAGAGATAAAATCCGCTGTTAATGTTTATGGTTTTTGTTGAACTTACAAGTGTGTGTGTGTGTGTGTGTGTGTGTATTGAAACCATGTTTTTTTTCCCCTATTGTCAAAGATGTATTCAAGAAATCCTCCCAAGGATGGAATAAGTTTACTTTCTTTGGATTAGACAAAAGACCAGCCTGAACCTTCAACCAAATCACTTTTCAGCAAGTTTTTGCTCTTCTTTTAAAATCAACTGCTCTTTCTTCTAGCTGTCAGCAGTACTGCAGTGGTTCAGTACTGAACCACTCTCACTCTTTCCTCTTTCTCTTCATCCACTTGTCTCTCCATGCTGCTTATGTTTCTGCTGGAGATGCTGCTCAAATTGCATCATTAAGGTTAATCAGGATCTCCTGTGAAAGCCTCTGGAGCTAATTAAAATTTTCTGCCTCTTTCTCCTGTTTTCTCACTTGCACTGTTTTGTTGCTGTTTCACATCTTTGCAGGAGCTCATTGGCATGACACTGCTTTGCCTCCAACCTGTCAGCTGTAGCTCACACAAGAGACACCCAGTGACATATAGACTAAACCATGTAGCTTGGGCTGATATGTTCATCCAGGATACTGATTTACTGTCCTGTTGATCCACAGTGGCAGCAGTTGCTGTTGTTTGCCACCAAAACCCTTGTGCACCTGCCCTGCTTGCAGCAAACCTAATAGTCTCGACAGTTTTTTTTCAGCTGAGCTAATAAAAATGGGGCTTTTGTATGAATAGTGTTTATGAGGAGCCTATGCCTCTGTTTCTTACCCCGCTATGTTCTAATGCACAAGTCGGCAGTTCCCAAAGCCACAGGCCCCACCCATAAACCCCCTCTGGGTTTGAAAAATGGCGTGTATGTGTGCTTACTGCAACAGTTTACTGTAGTGCTCCTATAAGGGAAATCTATGGAGGTAGACTTGGTTTAGGTACAAAACATAGACCTTATACATATTGTTATTATTAAAACTACTAAGATAAAATCTCCTACTGACATTGTCTAAGCAAAGTTTTATCCAAAATCCTGTTATGAACATATAAGACAGTAAACTGTAACTTTGGCACAAGAATACAAGAAGGAACTGTTTACATAGAGAAAAAAAAATAACCTGCAGGAATTACGTCAGTAACATGTATATGGAAGTATATTAATGACAAAAGTCGTTCATACTAAAATAAACCTGCAATGGTTTGGTACGACGGCGTTTTAGTGCCATCTTAAAAAAAAAAAAAAAAAATCTAAGATTACGAGATTAAAGTCGTAATATTTCGAGAATAAAGTCGAAATTACGAGATTAAAGTCGAAATGTTACGAGATTAAAGTCGAAATATTACGAGATTAAAGTCGAAATGTTTCGAGAATAAATATTATAGTTATAATATTT
>JAFVLL020022762.1:32639-43828 GCA_021397915.2 Tor tambroides | reverse complement strand
CACATCTTGTTCGTTTCATTTGAAATCCATTGTGGTGGTGTATAGAGCCAAAAATGTTAGAATTGTGTCGATGTCCCAATATTTATGGACCTGACTGTGTGTATATATATATATACAACATTTATGTTATATACTTTTACTTATATACTTATATACCGATACTTTTTTACTCTTACTCAAGTAACTATTCAGACTATTACTTTTACTTGAGTACAGTTTTTGGGTACTCTACCCACCTCTGCATATTTCAGTCTGTTCCTCACACAAAGACATTCAGTGACCACACAAACACACAAATTTACACATTAAATTAGCATATAGCAAAAGTTTTCGCAATGAAATAATGATTAGGTGGCAATAGCTTCGTGGGCAGCATGCCGACATATCTCATCCTGAGTTTGAGTCCCGGCTTGTGGACTTTTAGGAGGTTTTAAAAAGTGATGCCGAAGAACCATTTTTTGTTTCTCAAAAATCCTTTCAGTGATCAGTTCCTAAAAGAATCTTTTTTTTTTTTCTTCATTTTAAAGAACATTATAAAGAATGGAAAGGTTCTACATGGAACTATCAGTGCCAATAAAGTAAGAAAAGTTTGGATGCGTTTTATACAAATGACTAATTTTGGGCATGTGGTTGCTCAATTAGAATACTCAAAATGTATTAACATTAGAATGAGGTTTTTTTTTGTTTGTTTTCCTTATGCATATAAAAATGAATAATCAACTCAATTAGTAGTGAATAGAGACCCATCGTATGACGACAATGTATATCATAGTGGCATATAGTTGAAAGTGTATAAGTACTACTTTTTTATTCTGTTATTATGCTTTTTATCAATTTTAGATCTTCACCCATTCGCTTTTATTATATTGAAAAGAGTGGACCGGATTGTCTTCGACATTTCATCTTTTGTGTTCCAGGAAAGATGGCAAGTCATAAAATTTTGATGATGAATTTGTCAGATTTTTCATTTATTACCTTAAAGCACATCATAAAACATTCAGTTTTACACCTACTGGCATTTACCAGCAAATCTGTACTTGCATTTTGGATTTGGATGATATAACTCCAGCTTCCTTGACTCTTTCGGAACCTACTCCCACCACTTTGTGTAATGTAACCCAGCGCTGTTCTCCATCATCCTCTCTGTATTTCTGGCTCCAGAGGTCCTGTGAAGAATTGCTGTCCACTTTTGGCCTTCAGACCAGGCCAGAGAACAGGTGGTGAAGCCATCTCTAGCAGCTTTTCTTTTGCTTTAGCTCTCGGTGTACTTGAAAACGAGCCATGTGGCATGCAAAGCCGTGCTGAAGGTGAAGGCAGGGCTGGGTCAACACGGGCACAGGATGGAGAAAGTCTTTCAGGAAATTCCTGTGCAGAACAAAACGTTTGACACAAAGCCTGGTCTTAAAACCGATTGCTACATTTCTCACTCCTCCTCTCCAGCGTTTTCCGTGCCATATGTTTGATTTTCATTTTTTACGTATGAAGAAACCCAATGCCCTTTTATTATCATACCAAACGGCACTGCGTTGCAAACAGCATTGACCTTTTTACAGGACCGAACTTTGCTGAACTTTACCGGAGGCCTTCTTGCTAAACCATTTGAACACACATGATGGTAATTGACAGCGAATGTTCTTGTTGAAGTGCAATATGGAAACTATTCCTTCTCTCAAATGTAATTTCAAATCGCAGGTGTCCAAATACATGAGAATCTGTGGAGTGTTTCTTCATTCCAGTTGATGGGGTCAAGCGAATAAAGAGGGGGGGGGGGAGATAATGACTGATGCAGTCACTCTGAAATGACTCCAGTGGATTGGAAATATCTGAAAAATCTCGCTCTTGCTCGCCACAAAGCCATTACTAAGTATTCAAGTGGGGCGAACCATACCATCACAGTTCTAGGCTAATGAATACGGTCCTCAATGTGGCCTATTCATGCTACAAAAAATTATTTATTTATTTTTTAAATTAAAGTAGGCTTTTTTATACCATGGTATAAAAGGTAATTGCGACTCTCACAATTCAGACTTTTTCCTTGCAATTTTCAATTTATATTCACAAATTAGACTTTGTTTCTCAATATTCTGACTTTTTGCCCTAAGAATTGCGAGAAACAAAGATACTGTAACTAGATATAAATTTGACTCCAGATGACTCGCAATTCTTAGAATAAAACGCAAAATTACGAAATGTTAACTCACAATTTTGATTTTATAACTCACAACTGCAAGATATAAACTTAATTCTGAGAAAAAAGTCTGAATTGTAAGATATAAACTCCAATCACGAATTCTGAGAGGAAAAGTCTGAAATGTGAGATATAAACTCGATTGCAATTAAAAAGTTACTTGTGAGACAAAAAAAATTGAATTGCGAGATATAAACTTAATTATGAGAAGAAAGGTCAGAATTGCGAGATATAAACTGCACAATTCTTCGAAAAAAATGCTAAATTTAGCTGTTAACTCAATTTATGAGTTTATAATTCACAATTGCAAGATATAAACTGGTAATTCTGAAAAGAAAAGTGTGGAATGTGAGATGAACTCACAATTGTGATAAAAAGTCACTTGTGAGATAAAAATTCAGAATTGAGATATGTAAACCAATTTTTAGAAAAAAAAGCTAAATTGCAAAATGTTAACTCATAATTGTGAGTTTAGAACTTGCAGTAAAATAAACTCAATTCTTAGAAAAACATTGAGATGTTAACTCACAATCTATGAGTTTATAACTTGCAGTTGTAATTCTGAAAAGAAAAGTCTGGATTGTAAAATATAAACTCGCAATTGCAATTAAAAAGGTCACTTGTGATTAAATTAGAATTGCAAGATATAAACTCAATTCTTAGAAAAAAATGCAAAAGTTTATAGCTCGCACTTGCAAAATGTAAGCTGTTAATTCTAAGAAGAAAAGTCAGAATTGAGAGATAAATTCACAATTGCGATTAAAAAAGTAACTTGTGAGATAAAGTAGAATTGCAAGATATAAACTCACAATTCCTAGAAAAAAACGCAAGTTAACTCACAATTGTGAGTTTATAAACTTTGACATAAACTTAATTCTAAGAAAAGTCTGAATTGTGAGATATAAACTTACAATTGCAACTTTAAAAAAAGTCATTTGTGAGATAAAATGTAAGACCTGTGAGATATATACTCAGTATTGTGAGATGTAAACAAAGTTTGAATTGAAAGCAGCAATAAACAACCAAGAAACTGATCTTTTCAGCAGGACACTGTCAAGCTTTCAGGCATTACTTTGGGCAAGGAGTCATTTCAATGAAAACACGTTAGGAAAAACTATGAAGACAGCTCTTGACCTACATGTCAGCTAAAGAAATTGAATTAAAGATCATCTTGTAACGTCTGGTGGAAAGATGGTCAGAAGCAATTTTGTTGCGCTCGGAAATCAGGTCACCAAATTATCTCTCTGGACACAATCTTCTTTTGTTAGCTGACAAGTGGAAGGCAAGTTTTTATTATTTTGAAAAATATGCCCTTTTTTGAATCCTTAAATTCATTTTTTTTTTTTTTTTTTTTGGACAGTCTATCTTGCACGTTAGCACTTAGAAAGCCCTATTGCATTCATTGCATCCATTTTCACAGAAGAGAAAAGTTGTGTATTTTCAATTATAGAAGAAGAATTAGTGAATATTTTACTTGGCTTAAGCTTTGTTTTATAGGATGGTCTGTCTGAATACTTGATTCTGATTGGCTGGAAAGTGACTGTTAGTCTGGTCCAGTTAGCCAGTCAATAAAACTAGAGTAATTTTATATCTCAGAGACTGATAACCTTTTGTTATATTAAGGTCATATTAGAACTAGTCTTAAAATTTTTTTGTTTTTCTTTTTTTAATCATGCCTTTATTTATTTGTACTACTTTTCCTTTTTTTAAATAGATTTTGTTCTGTTTTATCCTTATCTTTTAGTATTTTAGTATTGAAAATAGTTTTGAAATTAGCATAGAATTTTTAGTATTACGTATGTACTATTATAATATTAACATTTGTAGTATTTTCTCTTTTTTTCAGTTTTCATTTTATATTTACCTTAAGTTGTTTAGTTTTGTTATTGTGATATTTTTTTTAATTAGTCCCCCCCCCCCCCATATTTCTTTATAGAGAAGATTCAGTTTTAAATGTATAATACTTAAAATTAGAACTGTTTCTTTGGCAACTAAAATAAGTAAGTTAAGTTTAAAATTTTTATTAATATTTATTTTATGTAAGCTTTGTTTCAATTACTAAAAATTATAATAGTATTAGTATAATAGTATTAGTTCTAGTAATGGAAATCTATCAGAAAAAATATTATGATTTATATCATTTGTTCAGAAACTATGACTGTCTCACAGTTGTTGCACGTGTCCGTGAAGAGATGTGATATGTGAAGAAAACCATTCGATTTTGTCAAATTATGCATAAAATGTGAATATATTGTTAACTGTAAGTCTATTTCTCTTACATAAAATGCTAGCTATAGAATTAGCCTTAGTGAAAACAAAGATGTCAGCCATTTTTGTCCAAATAATTTTACAAATGTCATTTCCACCACTGTCATTTTCATATTTGAAGAAACACTCTGGCTGCACAAAGTATCTTTATCCATTGACGTTCAGAAAGGCATATGGATGCTAAACGCAGAGCTAGCCTGTTGCTATTAGTCATCTGAGGTGAAAGAGAAGAGAAAATAAGAGCAGTTTCCCTCATCTTTCACATGATTAATGTGCTATAGGAGTATGTGATTTGGCTTCAGTAAATCACGTACTGGACCAATGGAAATAATTTTCGTGTTGAAAAGCGAATAACATTGTGTCTGTATTTGTGTGTACCGTTTCTCTGCTGGAGGCGACTCTCAAGACATTGTTTTGGAAATACTGACTCGCTCTGTTTTTCTCTAAGGTTGACATTTCTCTCCCTCAGGGTTGAGATTTGACAAATCACATGGAGGAAATACCCTGATCTTCTTGGTGTCGGGATTCCCTGAGTGAGCGAGCTGGATGGAGACGTGGCCTGCTTGGAGAAGATGCCTGGCTCCCAAGAAAGCATGTGAGAGAATGAAAGAGAAGAAACAAGATTGATGGTGCTTGTCTCTGTGTTGATTGGCTGGCTGATTGGTGAGCTGCGTTCATCTTGATGGTAATGGTAATACCAGTGTCTCTCCTGCTTTCATCTCTTCCAGCTGTTCATTTAGTGTCACTAAGTCCAGATTCTGACCAGGATGATTTACTTTAGTGGGCATTTGGAATTTCGGAGGGGACATAAATTTGCCAAGTTACCCTGCATTACACACATTACCCATGAATCAGCCTTGAGCGGTGGTGCAGCACTATTATTATTATTAGTAGTAGTAGTAGTAGTAGTAGTAGTAGTAGTATCAACACCAACAAGAAGAGAATGTGCAGTTTTATTATTTTGCAGTTTTATTGTTATTTTTAAGCATTATTATTATTATTATTATTATTATTATTATTATTATTGTTATTATTATAATCAACACCAACAACAAGAGAAAGTACAGTTTTATTATTATTTTTAAGCATTATTATTATTATCATTATTATTATTATTATTATTATTATTTGTTAATAATACTAATAATTATACTACTGCTTCTACTACTACTACTACTACTACTAATAATTATTATTATTACCAGTAACAATATTGTTGTTGATATTTAATATTGTTATAACAAACAAATAGGATGCACGTTTATCAAAAAATGTGTCATAAAATAATAATCAATTAATTGTTAATGGTAATACTGTGATGTTTTATATTGTGATGATATATACAGTTAGGCCCATATATATTTGGACACAGGCACAATTTTTATTATTTTAGCTGTTGACCGAAACATTTTCAAGTTACAGTTATGTAATGAATATGGGCTTAAAGTGCACACTCTGATCTTTAATTTGAGGGTATTCTCATCACAATTGGAGGAAAGGTTAAGGAATTACTTTAATATGTACCTCCCTCTTTTATCAAGGGACCATAAGTAATTGGACAGTTGACTCAAAAGCCATTTCATGGACAGATGTGGGCTATTTCTTCTTTATTTCTACATCAATTAAGCAGGTAAAAGGTCTGGAGTTGATTCTAAATGTACCATTTGCATTTGAAAGCTGTTGCTGTGAACCCACCTCATGCGGTCAAAGGAGCTCTCCATACAAGTGAAACAGATAATTGTTAGGCTTCAGAAACAAAACAAATCCATCAGAGAGATGGCAGGAACATTAGGAGTGGCCAAATCAACAGTTTGGTACATTCTGAGACAAAAATAACGCACTGGTGAGCTCAGCAACATAAAAAGGCCTGGATGTCCACAGTGGACAACAGTGGTGGATGATCAGAGAATCCTCTCCTTGGTAAAGAAAAACCCTTTCACAACATCCAGCCAAGAGAAGAACACTCTCCAGGAGGTAGATGTGTCAAAGTCTACAATCAAGAGAAGACTTCACCAGAGCAAATACAGAGGGTTCACCACAAGCTGCAAACAAGGCCAGATTAGACTTTGCCAAAAAATATCTAAAAGCCAGACCACTTCTGGAAAAGCATTCTTTGGACAGCTGAAATTAAGGTCAACCTGTACCAGAATGATAGGAAGAAAAAAGTATGGAGAAGGTTTGGAACAGCTCATGATCCAAAGCATACAACCTCATCTGTGAAACATGGAGCAGTGTGATGGCATGAGTGTGCATGGCTTCCGGTGGCACTGAGTTACTGGTGTTTATTGATGACGTGACAAAAGACTGAAGCAGCCGGATGAATTCTGAAGTGTATAGGGATATACCCTCTGCCCATATTCAAGCGAATGCAGCAAAGCTGATTGGGCAGCGCTTCATAGTACAAATGGACGATGACCCAAAACATACAGCAAAAAGAACCCAGGAGTTTTTGTAGGTAAAAAAGTGGATTATTCTGCAATGGCCAAGTCAGTCTCCTGATCTCAACCCGACTGAGCATGCATTTCACTAGCTGAAGACAAAACTACAGGCAGAAAGCCCCACAAACAAACAACAACTGAAGCCCATGAGTTCCATACTTAAGGCAGTCATTGCCTGCAAAGGACTCTCAACAAAATATTAAAAATTACCAATTCATTTATGATTATATTTATTCATTCGATTACATTTAAGCCCCTGAAAATAGGGGGAATGTGTATAAAAATGGTTGTAATTCCTAAGCTTTTTATGTTATATTTTTGTTCAACCCCTTGAATTAAAGCTTAAAGTCTGCACTTCAATTTCATCTTGATTGTTTCATTTTAATTCTATTCTGGTGGCATACAGAGCCAAAAGGATAAAAATTGTGTCAGTGACCAAATATATATGGACCTAACTGTACAATAAATATCAATAATGATGTTAATAGTAAATTTTAGTAATAGTGTATTTTTTTAATATCTGTAGTATTTTTAAAATAATAATGTAGCTGTACTATTATATAATTTATAAAAAATACAATGAATAATAATAATAATAATAATAATAATTATTATTATTATTATTATTATTAGAGACATAATACTGTATAGTTTGAATTTATGAGTAATGCAACAGCACTAATGAAATTTTCATTTTTGAATTTCCTTGAAATGTATTTTAATAAATTCCAGGATGCCAAATTCCAGTTTAACATCCTGTGGGATGTGGCCAGTTCAATTAAGATTCACACTAACTATATAAACATCTTTGTTTGTGATGTTTGTGTGACTATGGTTACATTTAGAAGACTACAGTGAGAAAGTAATAATCAAACACTATGTGAGACACCATGTTTACTTCTGGCTTTAGAATATTTCTTAAATGACTTTTTTGAATTTAATTCCAAGGTGGATTAACAGAATTTTTGTGGTGCTTATGAGCAAAAAAATTATTTAAAAAAAACATACTTATTAAAACGTTTGAAGTGTTCATAAAGAACACTCTCACTTCCTCTTCAATATTTCCATCTTGGTTTTGAAGCATCTTGTGAACAAAATGCACATGCACATCTGGTTTTAAGTCTTTGAATAGGAAAAAGAAAAAAACAAATGGATACTACACTCCTCCAAGAAAAAAAAGGGTGGGGGTGGGGGGGGACTGAGAAACTTTTACATTTCAAAACAGGATGGGCTAAATGACAAAACTAGTGAAGGATAGTTTGATGTTATAGACTGAATCTCTTCTGTCCTGCTGTTCATAGACCATGTGGTACACATTGAAAGTTTCAATCCAATTGGCTGGTTTTTTGTTAAGTCTGGGAGTCGGTGTCAAAGGGTCAATGTTTTTGGCTAGATAGTATGTTCTGTTAGCCCTTGAGAGAAGATGTGACTGTTTCTAAATAACATTGAAAAAATGCTGAGCTGGCTATTGTGTCTATGTGCATGTGTGTCTGTGGATAAAACCACATATATATCCATCTCACCACAGCTGATCGAGGACAGTTAGTGACAAGGACACTCACACACTCATACACATAAAAAGAGAGCAATTCAGCAGTACTCCAATGAGCCATGAAAATTACCACAGCACGTTTTCATATGCTTTGTGGGGTTTATTTTGGTTCGGATTGATAGTCAGCACATTCATTCCTCTTCCCCATTAATCTTAAATCGCCAAAAAACCCTTTGGTTTGTACGCACAGTATAGGACTTTAAAACTCAATCAAAATGAATCCCAATTACTTGCAATATTTGCTGAGTAAGACTCAATACCTTATTGTCCCTCCCACTTTCCTGTCTACATACTGTCCTATTGCAATAAAGGCAAAAAATGCCAAAAATAAATATTAAAGCGGTCGTCGGATGCCCATTCTCCACAAGTTGATATGATTCTTTAGGGTCTTAATGAAAAGTCTATAACATACTTTGGTTAAAATATCTCAGTGGTAGTGTAAAAAAACAGTTTTTTTCCCCTGTCAAAATCAGCTCTGTTTTCAGCAAGCCGTTTTTTAGTCCATGTTGCTTTAAATGCTAATGACTCTGCTGACCCCGCCCCTCTCTTCCGTGGAGTGACGGGCAGACTTTAAACTTCAGCCACGAGACTGGCTAACTAGCACATTATTAGTTTAGGCGATTTGCAAAGATTCATAAAAAAAAACCCTTATACTCACCTCTTCTGTAGATGAAGCTGGATCATGATTTATTCGCGCGAACATAGACGCATTTAGGCAGATCGGGGATAGGCGCATTCACTTCAAAATGAAAGTAATGTTAATCCTCTGCGTCTTCAGCAGCTCAGATGTCAAGAGTAAATGTTGACTGCTATATTCATTATTACATCCAACAACAGAACATCTCAATTGCTTAATCGGAGACATCTTGTCTTCCCCTGCACTGAAGTGGTGCAGGTGGACGGATTACAGCTCACTCAGGGCGGGTCTAAGGTAAGACGGCCTTGTCAATCAACTATCACTGGGGAGGGGCCTGTACAGAGCTACGTCATTCTGACAGGAATCTCAGAACAGCCTGATTTGAGAAAGAGGATTTTAAAATAGGGATTTAAAAAAAAAAAAACAGTGTGGATTTTTATCATTATAGGATGAATGTGTACACACACTTCCAATACACATTTATGTTCAAACAACTTGTAAAGAGAATTTTGCATCCGATGACCCCTTTAAAAAAAATGTGGCAATGATAGCCTTGTGGTTAGTGCATCAATATGTAGCGCAACTGCGCTCACAGCGACCCAAGCTCGATTCCCATCTCGAGGGCCTTTGCCGATCCCATTCCCCTCTCTCCAACCAATGCTTTACTGTCTCTCTACTCTCCTGTCCCAAAACAATCCCATAAATATAACTTAAATATATATTAAAACAGTTTAAATTTGTGGAAAAAAAAATCTTGCTCCACTCTACTTTGCACACAAGAATGAATCCTGTATGTACAGCTCCTCTTAAAACAACCCAAAACAGAGGCATTTTCCTGCCAGGTCTTAGTACTTTTGCAACCCTCAGGCTTGTATTGAGCAAACCCATTGTATACACATAAACTAAAGCCCAAATTTGCAACCAAAGTCTCGTCAGTAAACTCAAAGCCCCTTTAATAACAAACCGAAGTGTATTTGTGAACGTTCCCAGGGTCCTCCCAGCACGTGTTGGGACCTAAATTGGACACTGGACTTGTCGCAGGAAGCTTAATTCTTCCTGGCTGCGTTCTTGCTGACACGCCAGGCATGGACCATGCAGTGGCTACTTAGAACGCAGCTGTGAGAAGATTAAAGTGAGCTGTAAAGTCTGCAGAGAGAGAGAGTTGTTGATTTGTGTGAATGCCTCGCTGTCGAAAACAGCCAAGTAAAGTTGTGAGGGTGGCCTGCAATAGATGAGTTTAGGTAAATCTTATCAAAATTTGAAGTCGAAGCTGTTCAGAACCTCGTCACCCCATTTAAAGTCATTCCGTCTTTGTCCTCCTATAAAATCTCATGTCCTTAAAATCCCAATCTGGACTTTGGACCCATTTCCCAACAAGCTCTATAGCCATACATATGTCATTCAATTGGCTACAATGTTAAGTTGCATAACAGCAACGTTTTTATGTAAAGTTGTGGAAAACTATGACCAAACAGATTGTTTTGCCATTTGTGCTTACTTGGACAGTATATCGGTCTTTAATTCTGTTGTCAACCCAAACTAACGTTTATATCTTTCTATCTCTCTCTTATACACTCTCTCCTTCTTTCTTTTGGTTGGAAACCTAATAAAGTCACCGAGAGGCATTTTGAATTTTATAGTCTTTTTTTTCCCTCTAGCTTTGTGGTTTTCAGAGAATGTCCCTGTATTGGGTTTGGCAGCGCAAACTCTTCTCTTTTTCTAGCTCTGGAAAAGTATAGTAATGCAGTAAAGCATGTATTGATGTTTATTTTTATAATTTGAGTTGGTGAGATGAGGCAAGTTGAGTGGAGTTTAATGGTGGTCAAATTCCCAGAGATCCAAGTGTTAACAGACCCATCTGAGAGACTACGTTTCATTGTATTCTCTAGAAAGCCATTAAAAAAATGGTGCTACGACAAAGACAGGACACAGAGGTTTAAAAAAGAAACAATACTTCTGGTTTTTATTATTGTAAAATACATACAGAGGAAAACAAATCCAGAACAACAACAAACAACAGATTCATCTTACAAACAAATTCCATGAAAATACGGATAAGCCAGAGAAACTCTGCCAAGGGCTTGGCAGGGACAAAACTGTACAAAA
>JAFVLL020022762.1:0-32539 GCA_021397915.2 Tor tambroides | reverse complement strand
ACTTTGATAAATAATATTACACAAAATATCAAAATAGTTTCAGGGAGCCAGCTTCCCAATATTTAAACAAGTATTTTTACCTTTCTTTTTTATGTTATGTTCATCACTTCAATGTATCTGAAGTGTTTTTCTCATAATGAACTATTTTATTATTATTATTATTACTTTGTTCTAGTTACTGTGTGATAAATAACAAGATGAGGCACTGTTTTGCTATTACAT
Organism: Tor tambroides; assembly: GCA_021397915.2. NCBI lineage: Eukaryota > Metazoa > Chordata > Actinopteri > Cypriniformes > Cyprinidae > Tor > Tor tambroides. The sequence goes on along the minus strand of JAFVLL020022762.1, from coordinate 32,317 downwards.
GTCACAAATGCACTCAAAAGTATTCCCTGACTCTTTGATCCTGTACACTATTATACATGGTATGAACTTTGGTGACGTAGGCTGAGGATTGACTGAACTCACCATCATTGGTGGGGGGTGGGGAACATTAACAAAAAGCCTGTCACGTGACTTTAGCAGGCACCAACCCCAACCAATGAGAGTTACTCTTTAGGGTTCCTTGTGGACACTTGCTCCGGTCCTACCACTTCCCTGGGATTGGCGTGCCGCATTCGTACCATGCGACGTAGGTGACATGGGAATTTCCACCTATCTGGCCGAAGTGGACTGGCTCTTGTCTCATTGCTCTGTAGAAGCCTGAAAATCATCAAGAAAAGCATTAGAATTGTTTACTCACTCCTTTCAACACAGTTTTGAAAAATGGGCAGGTTGCTTTTTTCCATGCAATTAGTCCACATGGATACTGGAGATTTCAAGCTTCAAAAAGGATGCAAAGGTGAAAATTTCATGAAAGCGGTTTATATGACTTATATATCTATCATATGATAAGATATGTGTGAATAACCAAATAATGATCTTCTTCTATAGTGAGCTCTTAACTTCTGCAAAAGGATCATGGTTTGCTGAGTTCAAAAGCGGATTAAGAATGAATAATTTGGAATACTTTTGTAAACTGGTTCTCATTCTGGGTTTGAAATGCCAAAAAGGTGAGTACATAATGGAATTTCTTGCATTTGAATTTCTTAACTAAACGCACAGTAACATCATATTTGTGGTTTCTTGTAGTTTAAGTACCTGGCCTGGTTGGTAGCTGGTCTGCAGGAAGCTGAGTGCCCGTTCTTCCATCCAGGAATGAGTCCACAAACTGGCAGTGGTCTTCACCATGACCCGTCTGGTCTCCAATATTGTAGAATTTACCTGAAGGGACAAGAAAGAAAAGAGCTACCAATTTGTAATCTGTTCTAGCACAAAATGAACCCAATGTAATGATCAGTTTTCGGAAGACTGACCGTTGAGGGAGTCGCTCAGGTAGATCTTGTATCGTAGGGAGTTGCAGAGTTGGATGCCAACAAATTTGCGGTACCACGTCCTCTTGACATACTGCTTCCCGTTGCATTCGGAATAGGAGTCAGTTTTGAAGGGGAACTGGGTCCAAATGGCATCTTTACCTGAACGGCATGCCGAGAAACCCCAAGATGTTATTTTACGAACTGACAAGGCCAGATATTATGTTCTGGAACAGACTGTGCAAAACATTGTTTCTTTCAGTGGTCGTCTGAAAAGAGTACTGGAGTACAGACCCCATTTTTGTTTATACACATGTTCGCAAAGGCCTGCTGGACATTTAAGAGCTGAGGGGCTGCTCCATTAGTCTCTGTTTCCATTGGCTCCTTTCATAAGCTTGTCTTACTATTGGCTAACTTTGCCCTCTATATCAATTGTGCCATTACTCTGTCAATTTCAGCTAGAATAGACAATACACAGGAAGAAATTGAGGCAGATGGATATCAAACTGGCCCATTCTTGCAGCTCAATGAGTGCAAGAAAGTACCGAGGCCCTTATTTGAGAGCAAGGATGGAGGAGGATGGTGTTATCCATTTGCCACTCTCGGGTAAATGTTTTGTCTGGCTGAGAACTTGGTATGGAAGAAGTGAACTCATAGGAAGTCTCCACAGCTCCTCTACCCGTTCTTTTTCTTACTTTCCTCTACTAGGACTGCTCGTTACATTATCCATTTATTCAACAGATAGGAATTTGTCACCTGAGAGAAATAGGGTGCAAAGAAGAAACACGTACCTGAGACGTTCTCGCTTACTCGTGGATCCGCTGCAAGAGAAAACAGGACGAAAATGAAAAGAAATCAGAAATTCTGGTTTTGTTTTAGAGCCACCTGGTCGTAGAGACAATCAAAATGATCTGTAGACCATAGGAAAGTTACTGACACAAATCGGCCAACTCTGCATTGGCTATCCATGGGTGGGCAGAGTGCCTTAAGCAAAAAAAAAGTACAATAAATTCCAACAAGCAGAAAATACTGCGCTTTTCCAGCGGATTTTGAATCTCCCTTATGAAGAGAGATCAGCTGGCATGAACAAACCTGCCGGATCTGCCAAAGCTATAGGGGAGAGACTGAGCCTCAGGGGCTTTGGCGGTAAAATCTCATCATTCAGTTTCCCTCTATTTCTTTCCCGTCATCGCACATATGGACTCTCTTTCCTTCCTAGTTGCCTTTTCCCTGCTTTCCATTTTGTTGCTAGTGTCTTTCTTTATGCAGGCCAGACAAGGTTTAAAACTAAAGCCCCCTCCCATAAAACATGTGGATGATATGGCTCTTTATTTGTTGCTTTTTTTATGATATGTTGTTAGTGAGCTTGTAAGACAGGGAAAGGTTGGCTGTGTGACAGCACTCCAGGGGTTCATCTGCAGGCAGTGATAGGGCCAAACGTTACAACAGTACGGGGACATGCTGGAGTCATTATGTTAACGACAAACAAATCATTAAATATATCTCTAAGAGATAAAGGAGAGGTCACAAATATTGGCTGACTTGCACAGACAGCATGCAAACCCATGGCAAAGCAATTTGCAGTGCTTCCCTGGGGATATTTGCATTTTATGCCTTATGTATGATTTTAAAAAACATATTTTATATTAATACTGGGATTTGGTTGGGATAAGAGAATATAGGAATGACTTATGGTTAAACTATGGCTGAAATAAACAAATATTCAGATAGCTCCAGGACATCTCTTTCACATTAAAATGGCATATTTTTTAAAGTATGCTTATGACAAGATAAGTTCAAGATTAAATTCTTTTTCTAGTTTAAAACAAATGTGCCAAAAATGTACTTTTTGTAGTCATGGATTTGTTTAAAAAGCTTTTATACCATTTTAATAAAAATGCAAAAAAAAAAAAAAAAAATGCAACCATTGAGGAAAAAAATTGCATTTTCCTTACACCTTGAACAATGTACAGTGCATCCCACCATATGACTTTGATTTGGGGGACCAAGAAGTTTTCTTAAAAAAAAAATATATATATATATATATATATATATATATATATATATATACATATACATATACACATATATATATATATATATATATTTTTTTTTTTTTTCCTAAGAAGTAATTCTACAAGGAAAAAAAGAAAAAAGAAAAGAAAATGCATTACCAGACTCTGTGCTGAAGGTCACTGGTTCGCTGGGCGGCCCTTCACCGAGTTCATTCTTAGGCTTCACCTTGAATTCATAACTGTAAGGTAAGACAAAGACAGGTGATGGGACATTATGTTTCTGCTTTGATCCACATAAAACCATTAGGTATATTCATTTAAGATCTAACATTATACTCTTGACACAGCAGGCAGTCTGCTTAATTTAAAATGATTAAAAAGGATTTCTGTATTGGAAACCTGGTGGGTTGTTGTCAAATTCCAAGCAAAGTGAGGTTCTAATTTCCTGTCTTCTGAGCCCTGACACTTGATATATTTATTCTGCAGAGTCTGAAGACTCAAAGTCTGTGGCCCCCCTTTAATGGATCCTCCATGTGTGATGTAGAGGCATTACCAAGGCCCACGTGCCTCGAGATGCAGTCCATAGGAAGCACTGGTTTATATTGTGTCACCAGATCTTGAGCCTATAGTCAGCCTCATTAAAAAGCTAGCAAGCGTGACGGCTCCCCTACAGCCAGACCACAGAGCACACGTCCAACACCTTGTCCAGACCTCAGGATGCATGTAAGTCCTAACACCCCTGGTATTTGACACCCACATCAACTAAAATACATCCATCAAATTCAGCAGGGTGCCTTATATAGAGAGGTTGGAGTTCTGCACTGAGACTGTACCTGCTCTCTGGTTTGAGGTTCTCCACAGCTGTATGAGTCTGGTTGGTGGTCAGAATGGAAACCTGTTCACCATCAGGACCTTTAGTTGTTGAGATAACCTCATATTCTGTGAAAAAAAAAGACAAATGAAAAGGAAATGGATTAGGGACTGATTGATCAGTCAAGTTGAGGGTTAGTGTTTGACCAATCAAAGTTGTGAATTAGTGTTTTACTGACTCAATGTAGAAGATTAGTGTTTGATTGTTCAAAGTAGAGGGTTAGTGTTTGAGAGTTAGTGTTTGATTTAGAGTAGATGGTAAGAGTTTGATCGATCTAAGTAAAGAGTTGGTGTTGGAACGATCAAAGTTGAGAGTTAGTGTTTGAGTAACCCAAAGTAGAGGGTTACTGTTTGACCGATCAAAATCGAGAGTGTTTGAGTAACTCAAAGTAGCATTTGACTGATCAGTGTTGAGAATGAGTGTTTTACTGATTCAATGTAGAAGGTTAGTGTTTAATCGATGAAAGAAGAGGGTTAGAGTTTGTCCGGTTGAAGTTGAGAATTAGTGTTTGACTCAAAGTAGATGGTCAGTGTTTGATCGAACAAAGTAAAGAGTTGGTGTTTGACTGATTGGAAGTTGAGCGTTAGTATTTGAGTGACTCAAAGTAGAGAGTGACTGTTTCATTGATCAAAATAGAGGGTTCTTTTTTGAGCAAATAAATCAAAGGTTATTGTTTGACTGATCAAAGCTGACCAATCAAATTAGAGGTAAGTGTTTGATGAATTAAAGTCAAGGGGTAGTATTTGACTGATCAAAGATGGTTAGGTTAGTGTTTGATTAAAGTCAAGGATCAGTGTTTGAGTCATACCTTAAATCTCAACTTTGATTCATTAAAGGCAAGGTTTAAATTCATTTTAACACCACAATATATTACCCATTATATTCCTTAGATACAAATGGGTATAAACCAATAGACATTAGACCATGGTTTTTCTTTGATGATCCATCCCTTAATCCTACCTGTTGTCTCATTATCTGTTTTCTCCCAATCAAGAATAATGAAGGAGGGGCAGCCTTCCACGGTTACAACAGTAAGGTTGGATGGGGGTGTTCTTGGAGGGTTGGTGACATTTTGTTCTCCAGCCTCCTCCTCAGGGAAGTAACTCAGAGAGGTGGTGATGGAGCAGGGTTCATCTGGCTTCTTATCTGTCTTGTAGACCACATGTGGAGCTGGACAACAACACATTTGTGTTTAAATTCAGATTCTTCTTCGCTTTGGCTCTGAAACTCAAATGTGTATCATTGAGAGTATTTGGCATGCAAGGCTACAGTAGTTAAGAAAGTCTCATTACCAATGTAGCGTTCTTTGCCCATGGCATCGACTTTAGAAGCAGGAACAGAGCTGAATACTGAAGAGTTCTCCCATGTCTCAAATCGGGGTGCTAGGACACCAAACATTTACAGTGTCAACTATATTTATACACCATGTACTCAAAAGATGTTTAACCTTCAGCAGAACATTGAAGATGATAGTATAAAACATCCAATGAAGACAAACCTGTCACTGCAGGAGAAGATGTTGTCTTTGGTTTGGATGGTTTTGCTGTAACAGGTGGCAGCTTGGGTTTCAAGATGGAAGCTTTGTCCGGACTCAGTCCTGTTATCTTGTCTCCTGTTTACATAAACAAGTGAATACGCAATGTTTTCAACATAGCATCTTACCAAGCCATTTAGTGTTAACTGGCAGAAAATAATGTCAAAACATATTTTTGATTCACATTTTTGTGGTTTTAATTTAGCAGATTATGGTGTTCCATGAGCTGGAAAAAATTATTTGGTCTTTTAAGTTTAATTGACATTTTACCCACCTATTCCTCCAGGTTTGCCAACAAGATTAGGCTTTTTTGCTGGAATAGGAAGCCATGTGGCTGGAGAACCTGTAATGATGGAAGCGAAAGTCATGAAGTAAAATCCTGCCAAATTCAGATATCCTACTTTCCCATTTCCTTCATCTGTTTCCACTATGAACAAACAAACAAGCAAGCGGTAAGACGAAAATGGCACCAAAAGCTCCATAACAGGTCAAAAGTAGCCCTTCCCTCTAATCACCACACATTCTCATAATATTCACACATCTTCATCATGTTCTCTTAACTTATGATTTTATGAAAAACAGTGGAACACATCACTACCACCCTCAATTTGGTTGAACTGCTTTCACATTTTAGTGAAACGCCTAAAATGTGTCCCTTGAAAACACCTGTTTTCAATTAACCACTTCTGTTATAGAGTCAAATATCTAACAATAATATAATATATCAAACTCCAACAGCAGAAAGTTGCTAACTCAAAATATATGAATTAAAATATGGAACACAAGATGAAATGCCCTCATTCTGAACCACAATGTGGTCAAATATAAAATCTCCTAAAATGAAAATACGGCTTTTCAAATCTTTCTCCTACTCTATGGAAATTGGAGTATCTGATACTCTAAATAATAAAATTGAGCATAGTGCTTGTTTACTTTTAAGAACCTGCAATTTGGATGCTTTGCTTAATGAGAGTAGCAAATTTTGAGGTCAAACTCACTTGTGAAGTTAACGGCAAATTAAATAAAATTCCCTGTTTTCTTTCTGATTGCATGGATGAAGTCTAAACATTGGCACTTCAACTGCCTTTCAAACCTTCAGTTCTCAATGCCATCTTGCAGTCTAGCCAAAAGCAAACAGGCTAGAGCATGTGGACTCTTCCCAGGAAAACTGATTCAATTTACATCCGAGGCACAAGTTGTGAAACCCTCAGTTCATCACAGGGCAATCAGAAAGAGCTCAGTTCCCTAAACCTGTGGTACGAGTAAAAACTGCAAAGCTGGGTGGCGAAAAAGCCATACTTTGCTGAAAATAAAACTAAGGACCAACAGATGTCATATTTTTGCAGAGGGAAAGTAATTTCCAGAGAGCTAGCCGAGATTTTTGGTGGTGATGCCCGATATTTTGGGTGATCTACAACTGTTGTGGTTAGATGATTTTTGGCAGTCACTGTCAAACAAATCTGCCGTAGGTCCTCTCTTCAATGAAAGCCACCAGCCAGCCATGATCTCCTTAGATCTCTAACTTTTGGTCAGTAGAAGAGAATTCAACCCAACAATTTGTTCTAATTTTGTTGTATTCCACTGTTTTTGCACAAGCTGTAAGTAATAAGATGTGCCAATCATTTTGCAAAACTTATTTTGTCCGTGATTGTTTCTGAGATTTTCTGCTGATCGTGGCAGCAGTAATTCATAAAATTATCAAATAATAGGGAATAGTGGTGCAACCAAACAAATATCCAGATGTTTAATGTAATTAAACATCCTATTATAAATTTAAAGAGCCACTTTACAAAGCACACCAGATTGCAAAATCTGGTATGTTCTCCAAAATCAAGACTAATGAAAACTGATATGCTGTGCAGATTGTTTTCAACACATATTTTGTGGCTGTTTTTTTAAATGATTTTTTGAGCACTAAATCAATTCTGTTGTGAAATTGCTGTTAGTGAAACTCTATTCATAATGCTAAAGCAGTTCTTGGTAAGCTGCCCTCCAACATCTTTTGCCATGTTAACTTTGTTGAAAATAACAGTAATGAGAATGAATATTTCATGGATAAATACCACAATTTTGTAATATTTTATAATCTGCCTGTTTTTGTTTCTGCTACACAGATAAACAATATGGCAGACTGAAAAAGACCTCATACCACATAGAAGCTCGTGACTACAATAAAGCATGCAAGTCGTCATGCACACAATGAACTTTAACCAGAAGCAGCTACAGTCCTCTGCAGAAGTTTCAAACATTATTGCTGAAATGCACAAATAAAAGAGCCACAGAATGTTACAAGACAGTTTAGGACATTGCGGTGGGTTTCTGTGTCCTCCAAAAGACATGTTTTTCTCTTGAAAATAAATGTCCTACAGCACCATGATGGTTTAGAAATTAAAGAAACCAATCTGGGGAAAAGCTTTGACAATTACACCACAAAGCTCGCGGCAGCATGGGATCTGCAGAAGCTTGCAAAACGACAACAAACGTCAAAGACAACATGGCAGATTTGCGAGCAAATGGGTTGACTGGTGAATGAATGGACGGATGGATGGACAGACACGAGTTTACAGGAGATTATGGATGGGAAGGACACCAACATGGGCACATGGGCTGCGTCACAAACAAACTTTCTGCAGGTTAATGATGGCTAACACACAGAGGACGAGTTGGCTCTGTTTACCCATTCTTGTTCTGGACCATATGGCTGGTTTGGGGAGAGAAAGTCCCTTATGGTGCTCACCGTTAGCTGTTGAAGGGGAAAAGAGTGGGTGTTATGGAGAAAAGGAAGACTAAGGTAGCATCATAGTGTTGTTTTGCTGAGGTGCACAGCAGCTGAAGACAACTGGGGTTTTACATAAAGAGTTATAGGCTGCCGCTCAACTACCTGAGGGGAAGAAAAGCCTTTCAAGATCAGATTAGTGCAAATGTTGGCGGTCTGCGTGCCCATTGGGCTAAATCGCACATACTTCACTGACAGTAAAACTGTCAGGTGTGACAGAGTGTGATGGCCGGTTTGCACACACACCACATGTTGCAAAGGAGAAAATTTGGCTCTTGAAGAAAAACTGCCCCAAGAGAACTGCAACCAAAATAACTTTGCTGACAGGGAAGAATAAATAGCTGACAGGGGAGAAAAGGGGAAAACTTGTTTTCTTAAGTATTTTTTGTTGATTTTCAGTATAAAAGTATAAAAGTAAATACTTCATAGGAAAAAAATAATCTTGGATTTCATACAGTATTTTAATAATTTTAGTGAGGTTTAAAATTTCAGAAATATCCCCTGAAAATAATTGAATTCAATTTTTAATAAAATCATCTTTTTTTTTTTTTGCTGAAAAATAAGACAAAAATACTAGGAAGGAGGCAAGTTCTCCAATAAATAAATAAATAAAACTAATAATAAAAAAGAAAAGCAGAAAAGAAAAAGAGTAAAAGAAAGAAAAAGACTTGGGTAAGAGTAATGACTTTTACCCCCATATCTTCTGGAGGAGTCACCAAGCCTGGGGGAAGAAGGTCTCATGGCATTAGAGAGAGAGAAAGGGTATCTGCCCAGTGACGTCTGGTTCCTGGTGGTCACTGTTAAGACTGAATCGACGGGTTTGGGTGGAAGAGAAGAGATGGAGTCTCTCCGGATGCTCTTACCTAGATTAAAAAAAACAACAACAACAGCAGCTTTGGTTATGACTTGTCAACTCTGGGAGGTACTGCATGTTGAGGCAGGTACTGTACAATCATGTGAGGGCTGCTATGGGTTAAAAAGATTTGCCATCTGTGGACTGATGAGAGACGTTAAAGTTAGCTTGTCGTGTTTTGGGTAACAAATCCGATATCTAATTTGAACTAAAAGTACAAGTACAGTAAGAGCTCCTTTTAATGAACAAGTGCCTACAGTGCCTTAAGTACCCTCTTAAGTGACTGATTTGAAACACTTTCTCTAGGTAGCAACTCAATTTAATGCTCCACATGCAAAGTACACAAGAGTCTCGGCTTACAGTTACAATTTCAATAGTTTTGTGTTAGCACGTTGCTAAAGTAACAAGAGCAACATTTTCAAGCATTTACAACACTTGGAAATATTGTATAAGGTTGCATATGTTAGCTCATTTATAATCAAATTTTTATTGATACTTTTTGGTACTGGAAGAATTACATCTATAATTATAATTATATAACTATAATTTTCCTGCTTTTTTCATCGCCTTGAATGGATTTTATTACTGAACTTACATAGCAATGCATCATGGGATTGGCTTTCCCACATTGGATGTATGCGATAATCATGTTGTGTACATTTTGGAACACCTATGATGCCTAAAAAATACGGTCTACATAGGCAGCTTCCAAGGTTTGAAACAGAAAAGCTACTGTTTATAGTAAAACTTGAATGATGTGTGAATTTAACAATAAATAATGTCTGTTCTGACTGCAGTAAGACTAAATCTGATGTGCTGATGATTGCAGTAAAGTGCAGCAGTGCATTCCTGTGAAGACAAAACATAGTTTGGGGAGGATACAGGAAAGCTGTGATTTCAGACAATAACACAGGCATGATATACACCGATGGGACAGTTGTGATAGCTCGCCTGACAGAGCAAATAAATGAAAGGATTATGTGAACTGATGTCACCGGTTCTTGCTGTTTTTACTGGCGGTCTCGCTCACATAGACTACAGACAGCTCTTCCTGTAATCCATTGAGCCGGAGTGTGAAATAATGTCTGTTTGTGGCTGAAGTTACTGAATTACTTTGTTTGATTGAAATGTGGTTTGAACATCCATTAATTTCCTGCATATCACTTTTCTCCAAAACCACCCCAAAAAGTGGAGAATGAACTGAATAAAGCTAAGAAGTCTGATATTCTGGTGTTTAGTCTAAGTTTGCGGTGGTAGAACGCATAGCCAAAGTATCTGTGTGGTAAATAGTGACTCGCTGAAGCAATATGTTATTTTCTCTTTTAAAAAAGAACAAGAAGGAAACGTAGGAATTACCAGAGGAACTATGTGGCATCTGAGTGGCTCTAGGTGCACTGGTTTGGGAGTATCCGTGTGGGGGTGTCCGGGTACTGCTGGGTAAGGAATAGGGGGTAGGGGAGACTGATGGATGGGAGGGTTTAGTGGATAGGAGTTGGGGAAGGATGGGAAGGATCTCCACCAGCTGAGAGGAGTCATTTCTAACATGGCTGTCTGAATCTGTTTAAGAGAAAGGGGCAGATGAGCTCTCCATGCTGGAAAAACCAAGTCCTTACACCTCAAGGTGGTCAACCAGTTGAAGATGGAACACCAGCTTAGCCAAAGTGGTCTAGCAGCTCAAATCAGGTTAACCAGAGGTCCCACCAGGTAGTAGGACAACTGATAATCCATCTAGTTTATACAAGCAATTTGGACCACCTTAAACTGGTTTTACCTGGATTTCCCAGCATGACTGATTATTGAGACCATGACTGCAAGTTGCCTAACAGGGTGGACTGTACACTCCTAAAAAATAAAGGATCCAGGGGTAGGGGTTTGCAGTGATGTCATGGAAGGTTCTCCAAAGACCCTTCAGTGAACAGTTCTTAAAAGATCCATGTTTTTCTTAGTGTGAAGGGCATTATAAAAATTGTTTGTGGAATGGAAATGTTCCAAGGATCTTAAAGGTTCTACATGGAACCATCAATGTCAATAATCTTTATTTTTAAGAGTGTTATGTTAAGAATGTTTGGTAGTTGTTTGCATTGCAATCATATTAAACACATCTGTAAAAGTTACTCAGTTCCATCCCATTGACTCTTGATGGTATGGATGCTTGAGTGCCTGTTACAGACGTTGAGTATTTGTTTTGACACTTTTTTTAGGGGGTTGAGAATGAACCTAATGACTTTGGTCTCATAATCAGTTTGGCTCCAGGTGGAAAAACACAGAGAGAGTTGTACTGTTATCTTATCCAGAGTTCAGAGACAGAGGAAGACAGGAAAGGAGGTGGAACTCCCAGAATTCTGCCTTTCCCTGCTAGAACTAACATGGGACTGATTCTTTCTCTGCATGCAGTGACTTCATGCAGACTGAACAAAGGCCAACAGATCAAAATGCAAAAACTCTGAATGAAAGGTTTGATGGGATCAGAGAAAGAGATGGTTTTGAAGCTCAGAAGATGAAATGCAAGATGAGATTATACTGTGAAACTATGAAAAAAGTCTTTCTACAGAATCTGATTTGAATAATTACGGACAGTTGGAAATTTACAAAAAAAGTAATCTGCCATTACCATGGTACAGTGATGGCATTACATGATAACACCATGTAACTCTAATATTTACAAAGCTTCTCTTATGGTAAACATGTTTATGTTGCATATTACCATAAATCATGGTAATATTATTTTTATTTAGTGGGATAAGCTTTAATTGTGCCATAATTTACTGTTATACCACTACATACTGTATAAACAAAGGATTTACAGTGACAGAGGGACAAAGAGAAAAAAGGACAGAAATAAAGACATAGAGTGCCATTTATGGCCACAGTAATAAAACAGATGGGGGACTGAGGAAACCAAACATTTATAACAGTTATGATGTGATTGACAGATGATGAAATGATAGGGGACTGAATGAGCAGAGATGAGCGTGACAGGAAAAGAGCTGATTGGTGGACACAGAGAATCTGACTGGTGCTGATGGGTGGAGCGTGAACAGGCCTACAGAGACCGCGCCAATGCGTGACCATGCGTGACCACAGAGTGGCTTTCGCTGTGCAGCACCCTGGGAAAACTTACACTCACACTTCCTCCTCACTGTGGAGGAGACTGGTCAGGAATCCTCATCACGGCAGGATTGGGACTTTCTAACTCAATGTTCTTACAAGGCATGCCAGCATGCAGCCAATCATAACAGCAGATGTCTTTAATCCCCACCCACACCCAGCAAAGCGATTACCAACTGACTGCTCATAAGCAGAGTGATTTAAAATAAAACGTCTCTCGGTTACCCAATGGGAGCTGAGGCCATTTTGGCTCATTGGCTCTTGGAGCAGCCACAGTTCCTTGCTGGCCCATTGGTGGCACTGTGGGAAATAATGCAATGTTTTCGTAAATGGAAAAAAAAATGAGAGAGAAAAAGTGAGCAGGCATTCCAAACAAGGCTCTTGAGAGGGAGAAAGTATTGAATGTCTTTACTGTGACTTCAAATGCCAGTTTAAAGCGAATGACTGGAATAAAACCAAATCCTGTATGAAAGAAGAGTGCAGAGAGCGTAAGAGGGAAAATTACCAAAAGATGTCTTGGGACCTCCATTAATGCCTGTGTTTTTGGGCAGTCCTGGCTGGCTTATGTTGTGGTATACAACAGCTAGAAAGGAGATTGCGAAGGAAGAAACCAACATAAAATGCTTTCAAACAGATCTCAACAGAAAAAAAAAGCATTGAACGCAGTTTGACACGTTTTACACATAGACCAAAACATAGATTAAAGGAAAAAACATTCACCCAAAAATCATCAATCTGTGATGATTTACTCTTACTTATTTAAACAAGTAACCATGCAGCATACAGTGACCAAGATTTGTCAAGCTACAAAAAAAGGCTGTCATGGTTTAAGCTAAAATGGTTAAGCTACTTTTTTAGGTACCTTTAGTTTGCTTTTGTCATTTTTAATATAGGAGACAATTGTAAGTCATTTATAGGTTCAGTTTCCCAAAGTGTAAACACTGCTCTGCTATAAAAACATTACTTTGTTTATTTGAAGATTCCAACTAGTCTAGCATAGCAAGGCCCTGTCCCAAATGGCACCCTAAACCCTCACGGTCTTCCTCTGAGTCCGCACTTTCGTGAGGTAATGCCGCTTTGACTGCCGGGTAGAAGTCTGCTGCGGAGCTCGCCCCAGTGCGGGCTCGGCAGAAGTGTGGATCGAGGGCGCATAACGTCCGCAAAAGGGGCGCTCGCAAGCACCCTTTTGAACGCTAAAATGACGATTGGGACACACTACGGTCTCGTGGACTTAATGGATACGCGCACACGGCGGCCATTGTAAGTCCGCAAGACCGAAAGTGCACATGAAGTGTTCCATTTGGGACAGGGCCCAACACTGCCTCAACCAATTGTGTAAGTTTGGGGCAGAGATATCTGTTTGTTCGACCAATGGCAGACTGTGGTCATTAGAAGCAGAGAAATGATACAGTTCATCTTTAAATTTCATTAAGTTCCTCACACAAAGCTACCTGAACTCTTCAAATGGCCAAGAACTACTTGTCTTGATACATTTTTTTTTAGCTGTCATTTTTAAAGTTTGACAGCCCTTTGTTACCATATGCTTTAACTGAATGGAAGAGAACAGTGTGATTTGGCCAAAATTATTTTTGATTTACAGAAGGAAGTAAGTCATGCAGGTTTGAAATGACATGATTGTGAATAAATGACAGAATCTCTTGTTTTCTTTACTATATATGGGGCAATTCTTAAAAGTAGTAGTTGATGGTCTTACCAGGTCGAAGTGGGAACAGACTGCTGTGGGTTCCAGCCTGTAAAAAGAGGGTTACACACATTTTTTTCCTTCCCTCTTTAAAAAAAGAAGTGTAGAGTGAAAGAACACAGAACAGCTTTGAGTCTTCATATCATGTAAAAGAACTCTGTAATCAGGGTCTCTCCACTGTGTCTAAAGTGTTTCTGAAATGCCTTGACAGGCATGTATTATTTCCAGCCTCCACTCAGAAAATAAAGTCCATTACACACATACATATGCCAACAACTGGATTCTTAACTCAAGAGATTGAGAATATGTGAGAAAGAGTTTGCTAGCAGGCATATTTCTTTGTTTTCATGACAGTTCAAAAACAGACCATGGCTGACAAGAAACTAGGAAAGGCAAGTCTGGCAAAGCATGGTGGGAGACCAGCTAAACCATCTTAAACCATTTTAGGCAGGCACCCCAGACTTGTTTAAACTGGTTTCTTAATGGCCTTACCTGTTGGTTACTTATTACATATTAAGTTCTAAATAGTCTAAATGAGATCTTTTTTGTCTCAGAATGTGAATATGGTTTGAATTAAATCATGGCAACATCAGAGAAACACTAAAGTTGTGCATGGCATGTGGTTTTCTCTGTTAAACTGTTGAGGGTCCTCTATACTACAGTATATACAGCAAGTTCACATGAAATGACGCTACATACCAAAGTCTTGACAATGGGTCGGTTGGGCTTGTAGGTTATCTGCATGTTTTTGTCTGAAAACAAAATGGTATGATCATCTTTCAGGTTCCTCAGCCAAAATAACTTTAAATCAATGTTTGGGGTCTCTATTACCTCCCATGTTGGTATTGTGGATCACTGGTTTGCTCCACATTCCACTACGGTCATCTTTGTTGGATCGGATGCCAAATTCGTAGGGTGTGTTGGGCTTGAGGTTGTCGATTACGGTATCAGATGTGGGGCAGGTCTGGTAGATCCACTTCCTGTTTCTTTCTCTATAGCGAATGGTGTAATGCCTGGTTCAAAGACACGTCGGTTATTCAAGTATCCAGTAGACAAACAGCTCAAGAGTCATTTCTACACCCTAGCTTTGGCATCAAATGATGATGAGGTCCCACAATTTTAACAAACTGGATTTCTATCACCATAGCTATGGTCAGACTTTAAACAGAGGGGCTTATGTTTGGTGTATCAAGAGCATTGGTACTCGACTTTAGCTCCCAACTGTTTTGGTCCAGGTCAACATTTCCAATGGCCTTTCCAAAAGTCTCCCCTCAATAGAGAAAAAAAAAAGTTCACATACTTCTGAATATGAAAACCAGAGAGAGTTAGGGAGGCTGAGAGTATGTCAGTGCGTCCCAAAAGTGCCTGTATCCTCAAAAAGCATTTAAACATGTAGACACACACCACACCTGCAGTGGCAGGGATCCATATCCCACACTTTTTTTTTTCCCTCCATGTAGAAAAAACATTGCACTCATTGAATGGGTCTCTCGGTTACGCAACATAAATCCAGTCTCCTGTCAGTGCAGTGAGAACATTGAATAAAAACCTGCACTGCACTGTAAGGCTTCTGAGGATGGGACCCCTGAATACTGGAGAAAGGGTGCCATGATATTTCATTATCTTTTTTCCCCCATGTTTTTTAGGTTAAATGGTCCCTAAATATGAAGTGAAGTAAATTAAGTCTTCCTCTGGGATTTAAGGCACTCATATGGAACATGTTGGTGGAGGAAAAGTAAAATCCAGATGTTCTGTGTGTAACTCACCCATCCTCCAAGCAGTCGTTCATGATGTTTCCTTCATAGGGTGTCTTTAAGTAGGTTCCCCAGGATAGAAGCACAGATGTCGGCGTGACAGAATCGATCACCAGATGAAGAGGTTTGTCCAGGTTCACTTTACCTGTTTCAAGCCCAGATTTATTCAATGTTACCAGAAGCTAATGCTAACTGAAGGTCTTCAAAGGTTCCCAGTGGTTCAATAGCACATCTATTGCATATTTTCCACTAAATATACTCTGTCCTGGACCATTTTGATTTTTAATCCATTGCCAATACATTTCATTAAAATTTTTTTTTTATTTTGTATGCTACCTGTGCAGTGCTTCTTCACATCATTGGTTGGGATTGGCTGAACAGCTACCAGGTACTTGGGCTCAGCATCTGTGAAAGCAAGTATCTCAAGTTATTTAAGGGTTCAAACAAAACCATAAAAGATGGTTTCATGGTTTAATTTCATGGTTAAACTTAAGTTCCTCTCATGACCTTCCAACGAACATGAAGGAAATAACCAAAAACAAGAAAAGAAATGTAAAGGCTACAACACATGTCAACAAAAGGTTGACCCCTGAAGACTCCCATGACTGAGCGTCAATGTCAACAAGTCTCATAAAATCAGATAATTTGACCTTTTATGACAGAGGTTCCTAGTCCTGGAGAACCCCCAACACTGCATATTTTAGATGTCTCTCTACACACCAGATTCATTTCATCAGCTCATTAGTAAAGACTCCAAGCCCTCAGATCTGTCTGTTAGATAAGAGAGACATCAAAAACGTGCAGTGTTTGGGTTCTCCAGGACCAAGATTGGGAACCACTGTTTTATGACATGGCAAGGTTAGTTTAGGTTGTAAAAAAGATATTTACTTTGAAAAATCTATTTTAAATAGGAAGAAAAATTTTGTTCGTTATACCACGAGTCATTAAATTTAACATTTCGTTTAAAATGGTGTAAAATTTTGTCCTAATGACTTATTATGTGTGATTCAAGCTAGATTTTTTAATGGCTTTTTCTGTATCAAGAACACTTATTTGTCACGGAGACACAATTCTGAAAAATTCTGGTAGACTTTTGTTTAGTAAAATGTCTTGAGTTGTTTAATGTGAAGCTTTTCGCACGGTTTATAGCTCTGTGATGACAAAGGTTTGCTAAACATCTGTGTTTCCACTGTAACAGAATTAAACAGCACATTTGCCAAAATTTGATTTGTTGGGGTGATAAGTTTGTTATTTATGCCTTTCTAACAGTTATGAATATGTACACAGGAAAACTCATTTAGACAAAAAAGCCCATTAGACTGATACAAAATGGGTCATTACCAAAGTCCACAACAATCTGGACATTTATGAGTGTATGTGCGTGTGGCATGTCCAGTTGGGAAGACGCCAATAACTGCTTTCGCCTTTCGACCATCTGTTGTGCACGTGTATCATATTGAAATCTCAGCACACACTGTAAATTCAAGTGAAATGATCCTTCAGCCTGCAGCCAATATTGAATAATGGTGTGACTGTGTTTTCCTGTTTTGAATTGCGTAGGTAAAGAAGCCAAAAACTCAGAGGCCCTTCCTTTTGGAACAAGCAATGCCATGCTTCTGGATAAGCGTGTGAGCGTCAATGTGTAATTATTTTTATGGTTGCGTCAGTGCTTTCCATTGAGTTGAACTTCAAAGGCCTCGACTTGAAGGTTGAGACCTTGTCCACTTTAATCTTACATGATGTTTGCCATCAACACTAGTGACCAGAATTGCATTTTCTAGCTATTAAAATTCTGACACCGCTGAGCCGATAGTTATTGTCACGT
Source organism: Tor tambroides (assembly GCA_021397915.2). Classification (NCBI taxonomy): domain Eukaryota; kingdom Metazoa; phylum Chordata; class Actinopteri; order Cypriniformes; family Cyprinidae; genus Tor; species Tor tambroides. The sequence continues at coordinate 14,893 of JAFVLL020022762.1, read as the reverse complement.
CATGGCTGTTAACCAATAACTGTCCGATTCTACAGAAAACAAATACTTATTTTAATGCATGGCTGATCACTGATAAATGGTCAGTATAAAATTCTATGCAAAGTTGATAATTATTTTCATGTTATAGCCAATAAACCGATAAATAGCCTATGTATTTTCTATAAGCCGATAAAATTCCATCCAATTTAGTTAAAATAAAACACTAACAAGTAAAATCGCTGATTTAATTGCTGTAAGTGAGCTTGAGCATAACAGCATTACAATGTACAGTTTAAAAATGGACATTTATTTTGAGATTTGCTAAAAGTTACATTGTACAGTGTTTTTAAAATATCATTATTATTTTAAATTACTTAAAAGTTAGTTTTGAATGCAGGTAAACAGTATAAAATGTAAAAATAAGAGATTTGGGCATGAACAATTAACTATACAATTGGCCGATACCAAATTTAAAAAAAATCTCTAACATCGACCAATAACCAATATAGTACCGATAAATCTACAAGCAAGCAAGGGTATCTATGACCTGACCTTAACCTCCTCAGAGTGAACTTTGGGGTTGTAGCTCCTGGGAGAGTGATGATGAATGGACAACAGGAAGTTATTTTACAGAAAAACATAAATGTGGTTAGTGTTGCTGGGAGTAATATGTGACCTTTTTACCTTGTCAGGCGTGATGTGTGGCTTTTTGGTGATGACAAATACTGCGGTTACCAAACCTTTAACAAATGGAATTCATTTGGGGTTCAATTACAGTTTGTGTTTTCAAATAATGGAAGAGTTGGCGCAAACATAGGTGTGCAAATCAAGACGGTGGTTTCGATGGGTCAAGGAATCAGCATTTGTGGTTACTCCTCCATTCCCGTGCTAACCCACAAAACAACATTAGTGATTGTTTTGTGGGCTTCCTTCGGGCTCTTGAGAGAAATAACGGCTGCCTGTGGTTAAACTCGAACTTACCAATCTCGGTCTCATAGGGTTCCCCGTTTTCTGGAAGTTGAATGAACTGCTTGGAGAACATGCTGGAACCATAGCCTAAGATGTAGCCTTCAAGTTTGACATCAGGGTTGGGTCGAACGAACTTCAGAACTATGGTATCCCCAGTGGCGTTGATTCGAACCTTCATATTCTGTCTTCTTACTGTGAAAAGGAAAATATAGTGTTTGAAATACTTTTAATTGGCTTAAGAAACAGTGCTGCAGCTCTTCAAACGTTCTGTGTTTCTATGTTTGACATTCAATGGCAGTAAAGAGGAACTGCACAAAAAGAGTGACTTTCAGAACACCGCAATGAATAAATGATTAATTACTTAAAGAGTAAAGAGTAAGACTTTATGTTTCCCATGTGTTGGATGGGGTTTGTGAATTTGGGGGTTTATTGATTTATGAGGCCAAAGGGGAATGGAGGAGCGCGAAAAGTGTGTGCCATGAAAATCATTGTTGAGGTAAATCAAGGACAATGGCTTTCACAGTTGAGCTCCTCATCACTTCCCTCAAAGCACAGTAGCATATGGACCTCCAATATTACACCCTAGTTACGCAGCATTACATTTAGAGGAATTATGAGTCTTTGAGGCTTTGTACAGTTTCGGGAATTTGACACAGACACACATTTAAAGTGATCTGATCATTATCTTTTCAATCATGTGCCAAGCAATTCATTATAAATAACCTCCTTTTATACCAGCGTTGTCTTTCACTGCCATTACATTGGATAATTTGCAGCATGGAAAATGTCTCGAGTCAGTTTCAGCCCCATTCTAAATCCAATAAGCCACTAGGCTGAGTGGAGATTTTTCCGCTTCCACCTTTTTCCCATCAATCAGAACTGTTTAACGATTACGCTGAGTTAAAGGGGCCACGAAATGTCCTCCTTAAACTGATTTAAACTGGTTGGTCTGAGCCGTTGTAAAGTGATGTGTGTATTTAGCTTTATAAGTAATTGCAAGCGTGGCAGGTAAAGCTAATCGCCCCTATCTGTCAAAGTCATGATGAAGCACCACTTTAACCAAAGCTCTTATTAGTTAGGCTTATTAAATGGACAGTTCAGTCCCCTTTTCTTTTCCAAACAGTAACAGTTCCCGTTGACCACCAAAAAAGCACCATAAAGATTTTGTATTAGAAAGTTAAGTCTTTTACCCCCGGTTTCACAGACAAGGCTTAAGCCTAGTCCCAGACTAAAGTGTAAGTCTGAGCAATTTTAACTGAAAGAAACTTGCGCTGACTGATCTTAAAATATAACAGTGCCTTTGTTTTGTCTCAAGATGCACGCCAGTAATGTTTTTTTCTAAGGCATGTTAATAAAAATTACTTAAATTTCCTAATTGAACAATGGCCTAATCCTGGCTTAGTCTAAGCCCTGTCTGTGAAACTGGGCCTTAGTGAGCTGATAATTCAAGAACTGCTGTGACCAGATCATTGAGTCAGTGAGTTGAATGCAAAAACTGGATCAGTGAACAAATTGTTCTTTGGAGACCATTCTTTGGATGAACAAGATCATTCACAAACAACTCATTCTGACTTGTGAACTGGAACAACCAGTGTTCTGAAAAGAACAGACTCAATAAAAAAAAAAAAAAAATCATTCATTGATCCAGTTCTTGAGTTCAACTCAACTGATTCACTTGCAGCGACTCTTGAGTTAAGAGCTCACCAGAGGGGAGCTGTTGTTTTTGGATGCCAATGGTCACTCTGAACATTGCTTGAAAATGAGCTGCATGACAATTCTTATTGTATGCTATTACTTTTTGTGTTCGATGAAAAAATAGCAACATGCGAGCCAGGAAAGACATACAGGTGAGTAAATAATGACATAATTTCATTTCTGAACTGTCTATGGAGACGCCTTTCAAATCACCCTATACTGAAGCACAGACATGGAAAGCCGACAGACTAATTCAGTAACTCGTCTTCTTAATCTTTTGGAATGAGTTAAACAAACAGAAAAGAGGAAGCGTGTGTGGTCAGGGAAGCTGCTGGATTTGTACAAGGGAAAAAATACAAACCACTAAATCACTGGGATCATTGTAAAATAAACTCCTCAGTGAAAAGCACTTGAAAATAAACTCTTCTTTAGGTGTTCCCTACCATTACAACAATGTACCTTTGATTAAGTATAATTAACAGGGAGGCGCAGTCTTGTTTCTTCAACTATTCATTCAGGTGTCTTTTTCAATTCCTAAACCATGTCAATGTAGCATTAGACTGGGGCCTGAGTCATGGATAGGCTTGACACTTGTGGTAGAGTGGTGTTTTTGGTTTACCTGTTCTCACCAGCTTGTCACCAAAAATGCTTTAAATGCTGTAGCTTAGGGATTTTTTCTATTCTCAACATTTAATAGTTTTACATCTGACAAGTATCATAAAAAGCCACTTTGCAGTTACAAGAGTTTTACCATTCCAGTGGAGGAGGGCTTTGACCTCTGTAGTCAAGGGCAAGGAAAAACACAAACAATTTTTATTTATTTATTTTTTTTTTTCGGGAAATCATGCTGGTCAAATCTGGTGGTTTTATTTATTTATTATTATTTTTATCATTTTAATTAATTATTTTATTTGTTATACATTCCTATTTAAGTGCCCAATTGTAAGTAACTAAATTAGATTATGGATAATTTCTCATTAAAGGCACATTAGCACCTAGTGAATTAATGCAATGTCAAAGAAAAAATACTTCCAAAGTTCATCAATAGTGTACAAAAAAAGTTGTTGTATTAAGGGAAAACAAAGGCCAACAAGCCAAAGTCTTATATTACATTTCAACAAGAAAAACATGTCCTATTCCTAAAGGATTCAAAAACTCGATTAATAATAGGTTTTTAGCCAAGTCACGTTGTGCAATTCACTCTGCAAAGTAAATAAAATTATCACTAAATTATCGGATTGCACATGGATGAAGAAGAAAATGAATCCATAGAATCAACGATTCTTTTTTTTAATCCAAAGATTTGATGTTGTACCTTAAAAATCCAGAAACACAGAGGGTGGGCAAATAGCAAAGATATGGAGGGGAAGCAAAGGGGGAAGGTATATCTCATTTGACACCACTGACAAGTGGTAATCATGCATGCTCTTTCCTGGCGCTGATGTTGAATGATTTCCAGACTCAGACTGATCAGCCCCCATCCAAAGCCCTGCCCCAAGCTGTGTTCTGTCAGATACGGTTCGTTTTTAGCTTGTGCATGAATACGGTCCAGTTTTTATCGGATGTCTGGCACTTGTTCCACTTGAAACATAATTTACAAACACACTGATTTTCAGAAGGGTCAGTTTGATTCACAGCATTCTTCCTGGACTGAAGCCATGCTACACAAGGCACTTGCCAAGTCTGCATTTAAAATCAGTTCACTTTATCAAATCAGTGTATTTCATTTGTTTTTTCATCATGTTCATAACTTTAAATAAGCAATAAGTTCACCTCAAAAAGCTAAAATTCAATTGGGTCCAAACATTTTTGTAAACATTTTTTGTCTGCATACAATTTTAATTTGTATTCTTATTCTTCAAAATATCTTAATTTGCAGAAGAAAGAAAGCCATGCAGTAATGAAACGACATGAGGTTGAGTAAATGATGACAGATTTTGTCTTTGGGTGAACTCTTCCTTTAAGTCAGCACTTTTCATGGAAAATCCAGAAATCTGGTCCTTATGTAGAACTCTAGGCTCTTGCGCACCATATTACAGGACAAACATGACCCAAATATCCAAGGAGATGATTTAAAAAATGGCACTAAACTTCAGAAGCAGCAAATCACCTGAGGGCGTGAGTGTAAATCTATTGTTTTCCCAGACTTCAGCAAATCATTCGTCTTTCAGGCACATTTACAACAGTTCTGAAATCTGCACTCAACAGCTGCTCTCTTCTCTCCTTCACCCCCCAAGTCCTTTCATCCTCTTTGTCTTGTTCTGACTTTTCTGAGGCGCTCACTTAGACACGTTTTGATATCACCACAACCAGTATTAGTAGCTTATAGACAACCCTTGATTGCTTACACCACTCCCAAGCACATGCTCATTCAAAATTCTATATTTTTTTCCCCCTGATAGTGTTTGGCTTCGGTTCTCAGGGTGCATTGTGAACCTCCAGCGCTTGCTTTTACAGTACAGCTGCCTGCACATGACTTGTTAAGCCGTCTTTGCCCCGTGACAATTTGAAGTACAGTAACAAGTAGAAGCTACGTCTGAGCCGGGCGAACATGCAGACATCTCAGATTGCTGTTTCCTTTTTAGGTGTCAATTATCAATCAATTCCATCCATGCTGAAAAAAAAACATCTAAAACTAGCCTAAGAGGGTTTGCTGGTTTTAACTGGATTTAGATGGTCTAGAAGGTCTCCCAGCCTGATCATGATTGTCTTACCTAGTACAGCTGGTCTCCCAGCCTGACCAAGCTGTTAAGCTCTTTTTTGGAAGTGGAACTAGCTGAAAAGTGCCCCAAACCACTCTAAAACCAGCAAACCAGACCAGCCTGACAAGATAAGTGTGTTTCTTTTCAGCAGGGATGAGATGATTCATTTTCAATGTGTCTTCACACTTGTTGAACTCAGCCCCACCCGGTAATTTAAATTCTGTCTTTTTGTGAAGTCAACATCCATAAGGAAACAAAGTTGGCCAACGAAATATAAACACAGAGTGCTGCTGGGCTGATTGACTAGCTGTGCTGAATGACGCTTGGTACAAGAGACAGGGCACTGAGCCAGCGCAGACATTCCTCCCCTCCGGAGATGGAGGTGGTTTTTAATAGCTGATAAACGAGTGCTGATAGTGAACTGAGAGCTTGTATTACTAATGCTGTAGCTAATCTGAGCACCCGGGGACGCTGGGAGTTAGAGATCTTGCAACGATATACACTACATATGCACATACACCTATGGCACTGAGGAGACTGGTGCTGGAACATATGTAGACACACACAAAATGCACTATGAATAGGATGCTAAGGTGCAATATATTCATTCAACAAGCCCTTGGACACACAATCAAGCGCTATCATGGAATATATACACACACATACACGTGCAAAAAAAACAACAACAAAAAAAAACATTGATTTTGGCCAGCTGCACACACCATGAGGTAACCATTATCACTCTACTGTTTCAAATTTTAGCCTATCAAAATTAAATGTCATTTTCCAGCCAGCAAAGGCAAAAAATCAAAGTGTCTGGCAGGTTTCTGAAGCTGGATTCTGGACAATGGCAGACAAATTGCACGTGCCTCATTTTCTAGCACCCTTCAGGCTCCAACTTCATTTTTTTCCCCTTTGCACAGTTTGGCTTCACCCCCAACTGTAATCATGCTGCATATAATTCCCCTAATAATCTGCTCAATGCACACCCAAATGCACCTGCAAGTGCAAAATGCATTGCATGTTCTTAAAAATTAATGAAAAATAAAACCAATGACCGGTTCAGGGCATCTTGCAATGCAAATGCAACAGGTTAATCGTAACAAACCTTCTCCTGCTCAAAGCTCAACACCTGCAACTCCACAAAAAATCTTTTTAGCATCAAATTACAAATCCTAATTTCACAAGAACTACTTTAGAAACGCATGATATTCTGAAACACAAACAGGTGCATCATAAAAAACACAGTGATCACCAAAACATATGAGTGCCCCATGCTGCAGGTCATGACACTGTGAATATGTAGCACCGTGGTGCTGAACTTGCCTCTGACTCTTTGTGCTGAGCTGCATGCAAGGAGGAGAATTCCTGCGAGTGTCAGAAGGAAGCCCAAGTGAAAGACAGTGCTGCCTGCCATGGTGCTCTGCTCCAATTGAGAAGGGATGCTGCCTGATTTCTCTAAGACTGCTGCTTCTGGTTCTTCTGCTGGTGCTGGTGTCAGGTCAGGACTTCTTGAGCTCACCGTGTGCCTCTGCTGAGTGATAGACAATGCGAGGAGCCCTCCAGGATGTATAGTGACCAGGGAAGGAGGAGACTGGTGATGCGTGCCTCAATCACACCCACCCTCACCGATCCAAACACACACACACACATTTGTGGGGGGTGAGCATGGCTTTCATTTACTGGTCTCACTCAGCCACACACTCTCTCACTTTTTCTTCCATCAAGGATTTTTCCCTGCAGCTTGTGTGTTTGTGGGTGTGCAAGTCTGTGCTTGTGTCAGAGGGTTCTCTCTAAAATTTGATTGGATCTAGTACACGGACTTGGGGCACCCCTACAATGGCAAACAGCCCAAAGGGAGTCTGAGTTCCATGAGGACAATAAATGATAAAGTACATGAACAGGACATTAGATGGACAGGAAGATGGCATAAACTTCCCTTTCTTAAGTAATATGACTTTATATGCTAATATGCAAATATAGTATACCTCTATTTCATCATCATGGACAGAAGCACTTGTATATCTGTGCCCATTGCTAACCACTGTACATTACGTCTTGTCTAGAAGGGCGTCCAGCCACACATTCTCTGCCAAGTAACCTCTCCTCTAGGGACATAGGCAAAAATTAGGGAGGTGGGGGGTAGTAGGTAGGTGGAAAGTAATTATAATGACAAATGCTTCCAACACGTGCCACTGCATGCGACATGAAAAGGGAAGCACTCGCTCCAGTGAGCCTCGTCTTACCCACAGGATGTGAACAAAGACATATTCATGAATCAAGCCGCCCAAAAATTTTGCAACTACAGTCTAGCATGTGTCTCCTACTAAATCATCAGCACAGAGCACCATAAAACAAGAGCTCTACTCCAGAACGTCCCGTGCTACGAGAAGAGTTATTTAATGAGCATTACAAGCAAAACAAACCCAAAAGAAAAAAGAACAATTTGGAAAACCACTCCCTATCATGACTCAAACAAAGCGTCACTCGTTTGCAGCTGTGATCCTGTCTACAGCTGCTTGCTGTACCAACACAACAGTTTACAACCAAGTGAGTTGCCAGAATCAACTCAACAGGACATGTGATGCCTTTGGCTAGAGATTTAACCCTACATACGTATATATAAATATGGTTTCTACAGCTGGTACCACTCTGAGTCTCTGTGATTGCCTTGTAAACTCTTAATGAGTTACTTCAAAAGACAGAGCTGGATAGTGCTGAGACTTGGACAAATTAGAGAAGACTTGTAGACCAGAATCAGGTCATTACTTCTTTGTTTTTCATACCTGAAAACATGTTGACCTGTAACCCTCCCTAGGAACATGCCTTAAATTGTTATGCTGCCATTTAACGGCCTAACCATCACCCTGAGGTCAAGCAGCTCACCTTTCAACTGAGCAATGGATTTTGCAATGTTTCAGCTTGAATCATGGTATGCCAACATCTCTAGGTTATACAGTTCATTTGTAAGGATACGTGGCCATACTAACAGAAGAACACACTCTTTATTTTTTTATTTATTTAACCTTTATTTAACCAGGCAAGTTAATTAAGAACAAGTTCTTATTTTCAATAACAGCCTGGAAGGATAATTAATGTTTCCCGAGAAACATACAAACATGTATTACAACACATAAAACACATAAAACCCATAAAAGGAAAAAATAAAATCTCAGTTAAAACATTTACAGGTCGAGGTCAGAGCACTTACTAGTAATTTTTTAAATACACATACTGGAATAATTGATTGTAATTTCAATAACTTTTGTAGCATATTCCAATCGGAACGACCATAAGTAGCTTTCTTTCTAGGAATAGGCAAGGAAATATAATTAGATGATCTAGTTGTATATATTAAAATGAGGCTTTAGCAACTGTTGAAGATATTCAGGTAATAAGCCCAGCATAACTTTATAAATAAAAATATACCAGTGAATTTCCCGTCTTGTATGCAATGATGTCCAATTCAAAAGGGAGTATAATTCGCAATGATGTGTTCTGTAAGGTGCATTAGTAATCAATCTAATTTCTGCATGATACAACACATCTAACTGCTCCAGAACACCTTTACACGCATTTCTATATATCACATCACCATAATCAAACAAGGACAAAACAGTAGTTTCAACAAGATATTTCTTGGCTGATGTGGTAAACATCTATTTCATCTATTTCGAAACAAAAAAACTAAGTCTAGATTTGACTTTCTTCTGGAGATTAGTTATGTGTTTAGTAAAAGTCAAGGAGTTATCAAGCCAGATTCCGAGATATTTATATGAAGATACTACCTCAGTTTTTGCCCCATCCAAAGTTATAATGTATTTATTATTTGTTAACATTTGCATTAAGGGACATGAAAGAAAAAACAGGAGTAATTAAAATAATTTGCATTCTATTGTAAAAAACTGGATGGACTAAAGGAGAATATAAGTTGGGATTCCCTAAATAGGTTTCAGTGCATGAGAACGATTTGCTGTCGTATACATTCAATGTATTAATACTCATAGCAATATTCATAAAATAATGCTTTTCAGAGCACATAGAAGAAAACCCAAATAATGCTAACAAAACTGAACAAACCAAAAGGCACAGAATTTTATATGGGGTGTTATGTAAGCTCATTATAGCTAAATGAATGGTTAGCCACAACACACTAAATACAACAACCATATTCAGTATCTCAGAGTGGGATGAGTAAAGTATGTTCTTTTAGACAGATTCAACAAAAGCAGATGGAACTCTGTCAAACCCTGGTTGTGTTCCACGTGTTAGCCGACCGCCAGAGACACAGAATGGAAGAGACAGGGAACACAGACCTGGTAACCCGATCATACTCCACGTGCCGGCCAAACCCCAGCGTCACAGGACAGAAGGAGCAGGAAGTGCAAGCCCAGCAGCTCAGTCGAACTCCATGTGCCGGCCAAACACCAGCGTCACAGGACAGAAGGAGCAGGAAGCGCAAGCCCGGCAGCTCAGTCGAACTCCACCCGTTGGGCAAACACCAGCGACACAGGACGGAAAGAGCAGGAAGCGTAAGCCTGGGAGCTCAGTCAAACTCCACGTGCCGGCCAAACACCAGCGACACAGGATGGAAGGAGCAGAAAGTGCAAGCCCGGCAGCTCAGTTGAACTCCACCCGTTGGCCAAACACCAGCGACACAAGACGGAAGGAGCAGGAAGCGCAAGCCCGGCAGCTCAGTCGAACTCCACGTGCTGGCCAAACACCAGCGACACAGGACGGAAGGAGCAGGAAGCGCAAGCCCGGCAGCTCAGTCGAATTCCATGCGCCGGCCAAACACCAGCGACACAGGATGGAAGGAGCAGGAAGCGCAAGCCCTGGAGCTCAGTCGAACTCCACTCGTTGGCCAAACACCAGTGACACAGGACGGAAGGAGCAGGAAGAGCAAGCCCAGCAGCTCAGTCGAACTCCACATGCCGGCCAAACACCAGCAACACAGGATGGAAGGTGCAGTGACACAGGACCAAAGAAGCAGGAAGCGCATGCCCGGCAGCTCAGTTGAACTCCACACGCCGGCCAAACACCAGCGACACAGGACGGAAGGAGCAGGAAGCGCAAGCCCGGCAGCTCAGTCGAACTCCAAATGCCGGCCAAACACCAGCGACACAGGACGGAAGGAGCAGGAAGTGCAAGCCCGGCAGCTCAGTTGAACTCCACACGCCGGCCAAACACCAGCGACACAGGACGGAAGGAGCAGGAAGCGCAAGCCCGGCAGCTCAGTCGAACTCCACATGCCGGCCAAACACCAGCGACACAGGATGGAAGGAGCAGGAAGCGCAAGCCCGGCAGCTCAGTCGAACTCCACATGCCGGCCAAACACCAGCGACACAGGATGGAAGGAGCAGGAAGTGCAAGCCCGGCAGCTCAGTTGAACTCGACCCGTTGGCCAAACACCAGCGACACAGGACGGAAGTAGCAGGAAGCGCAAGCCCGGCAGCTCAGTTGAACTCCACACGCCGACCAAACACCAGCGACACAGGACGGAAGGAGCAGGAAGCGCAAGCCCAGCAGCTCAGTCGAATTCCACGTGCCGGCCAAACACCAGTGACACAGGATGGAAGGAGCAGGAAGTGCAAGCCCGGCAGCTCAGTTGAACTCCACCCGTTGGCCAAACACCAGCAACACAAGACGGAAGGAGCAGGAAGCGCAAGCCCGGCAGCTCAGTCGAACTCCACGTGCCGGCCAAACACCAGTGACACAGGATGGAAGGAGCAGGAAGTGCAAGCCCGGCAGCTCAGTTGAACTCCACCCGTTGGCCAAACACCAGCGACACAGGACGGAAGGAGCAGGAAGCGCAAGCCCGGCAGCTCAGCTGAACTCCACTCGTTGGCCAAACACCAGTGACACAGGATGGAAGGAGCAGTGACACAAGACGGAAGAAGCAGGAAGCGCATGCCCAGCAGCTCAGTCGAACTCCACGCGTCGGGCAAACAACAGCGATACACACATATGACACACAATCTGCTCATGGCTTCTCCTGCTACACATCAAAATGATGTGTTGAAACTAAAGGAAAGACATGACAGGCTCCATGCAGTGTGTATGCCATAGAAATCATGGCTTATATAACAGCTTCACCATGTCTGGCCTGCAAATCGAGCCTTTTAGAAGGGAAAATCATTCTTAGCCTTACAATGCAGCCATTGTCTTTTAGCCTTGAGCAAATGGCATCAGTTGGAGGAGTGTGATGAGGAGCTATGAAATTTTTCTAAAAAGGAAACAAACATTTAAAGCCTCCCCTCCAGCTCTCCCTGCTATACATATATAACGGATTATATAAATGAGATGTTCCATGACTTACCTGTCAGGTTGAATTGCCTTCCTCACAGGTATCACTGACACAGGCCGTATTAATGCTTCTCAGGTTTGGGCTTGTTCCATTGTATTCCACATGGACGAGAAGTTAAAGCTGGGTTTGCTCTAAACGTCTGAACTGCATGGCTTATATTACGGCAAAAATGGCCAATGAAAATGTCACATCACATTAATGGCACATTTCTGATTCTAAACTTTATTCTGACATTCGGTTTGCACACATCAAGCAGTTCCTTGGATTTCAAAGCCTGTTTGATATGTGTACATAGAAGCATTGTTAGTTCCATCTGTGAAACATTTCATGCTAAAATGAAGCCCAGCTCAAAGTGGCTCTGAATTACCACGGCAAACGTTCAACAACACTCGCTGTTGACTTTCAACAAACTCCAGACGCTTGATTTACCAGTAGATGTGTTCAAATAGAGAAAATAGAAGTTGCAGAACTGACTTTTAAATGCTAAATAGTACAAAGTTTCTTTTTCTGGTTACACTTTTGATTTGACAGGGAAAATTTTACTATATACTGGTGCAAATAGTAAGTTCAACCACTGATTTCAAAACAGGAAACATTTTGCTTTTATGATCTGGAATGGTTTTAATGTGCGTGTTTGACTTTTTTAAAGCTGAAACCCCTCTGAAATTCCCTGCTGAGTCACATGAACCATAATTTCTTAACCATCATCCTCATTCTCTGAGAAAAAACACTTACCTGTTTTGTGACATCCATTCATCATCTGTCTGTTCCTACCCTCCAGTGCCGTGTTTTCCTCTCTGACCCAAAAGAAGCGCATTGATCTCAAAGAACTCCAGCAATAAAAACCATCAATAATTAAACCATCAATCATTGTATTCTATCTGCTGGAGTGAATCACAGAACATGTTCTCCAGCATGTAACTTATCTGTTACCTTAGAGATCATCCTGGGCTACTGAGATTTGAGTGAGGATTAGAACAGAATGGTACGTTACATTTTTTCAGCTGGAAGTTGTTGGACATAAAAAAAATTACATGTGAGTGGATGGTGGCCGTGATAGGGGATTGTGTTTTGTTTTGGTTAGTGAGAACGAGGGGATGGCCCGGTCTTTGGGGGACCAGCCAGTGCTTGAATAGCTCACGGGGTTTCCTAACTAAATTGAATTTTGTACGTGGGTTTATGTACATTATGTTTTGTGTCGCTGTTGAAAAATCCAGCATATGCTGGTTAGGTATGTTTTGAAGCATGTCTGCTGGTTTGAACTGGTTTAAGCTGGTCATGAGCTGATTTAAACTGGTCATGTGCTGGTCTTAAGATGGTCCTTAGCAGGAGCTAGTTGCTTAGGGCCAGCTTAGGATCAGCACATGACCAGCTAAGAACCAGCTGCTCATGACCAGCTAAGGACCAGCTTAAACCAGCTCAAACCAGCAGCCATGCTTCAAAACATACCTAACCAGCATATGCTGTTTTTTTTTGTTTTGTTTTTTTTTCAACAGGGGGGTGTGTGTGTGTGTGAGAGAGAGAGGATCTATCAGTTAATTCCAAAACACAATTTTTTCATCCTGGTCCCTTAACTCTTAGGGGGTCCAGGAGCCCCCCTCAACCTGAACACTGTGAGGATCAGCTGTACATCTGGAACTGGCTGAAAAGAAACGTCCTGAGCCCCTTTGCAGGCACAGCATGCTGGGTATTTTCCACCAATTTATTTGCATGTCTAAGGGGAAAAGAAGATCATTGGGTGAATGTAGGTCAGAGTGTCTTTTCGCTCCATTTTTGAGATCCAGATGAGACCCAAACCCCCTGGGTTTTAATACCTATTAATGCTCTGGACATCTTGTGCATAAATGTGTGGACGTTACATGTTCCACATGTTCATGGTGGAAGAGGCTGCAGTGCGTCAGAATTTAATTTCTCTTGCTTGAGGGGCCTGGATCACACCGAGACTCTTAGCACACTTCACACTATAGACAGGAATGTGCTCAGTAAAGACCCACATGTGGGCAGCTGACAAGACACTTTTCATGGAAGTGTGACATCTAAAACTTTTACACTTTTAAACTTTTAAACAGCTTATTTTATATCAAATACAAAAATATGATGATTTAAATATATAATTACTGACCAGTTCCCGCCTATAAAACATATACACTTTCTATATACTTATAGAAATACATTATTATATTATATTATATTATATTATACTATATTATATTATATTATATTATATATTTTGCTTAGAGGCACATGACTTTCCTTACTTGTAACTGGCACTCTTCTGTTGAATATTTTCTTCATTAAAATGGTTTAGTGTATTCTAGTGTCAACTGTTTTAATAAAGCAGCACATAACGTTACCTGTTCAAGTTCACCTGTTCATGCAAGGCATTTAGTCCAAAAGTGGGCACATGCCGAGAAATACTGATGGATTATAATTTATACTTAAGATATCGTCTTCATTCTTGACTATTTAGACCGCTCTGATATGCACGTTTGATGTGCGTTTCATTCATACACAAAACTAGAGGTCGCTATTGAGCCATTATGACCAGTGATGTACCGTCTTATGATGATGAGGATATCCGTCCTCCAAGTGCCATATTTGGACAAAAGGAGGTAAGAGACGAACATTTTGACACATAAAACATTAGCCTGTTGTCAATAACTACACTTAAGTGTAATGTATGTTTATAAGGGGAGTGCAAATATGTAACGAATATGTGTATTTTTTGTTTTATTCTATGATCAAATGCCACATAATCAGAAAAAGAAGTTCAGTAAAAGACCTTAGGAAGAGATATTTATCAACTATTATGTAGTTATCTACACTATTGTGTAGATAATAGTTTATCAACTATTATCTACATAATAGTTGATAAATAGTATTGATCGACTATTATGTAGATATTTATAACTATTATACCTCTTGAGTGGAAAATTGTTGCATATGATGAAACTAGATCAAGTAAGCAGGCAATATAAATATACAAATTTCAGGAGATGCTCTTTTTGGTTTGCTGGTTATGCAGTTTGGTTGCAGATGTAACCCATACTGGCTGGTCTTGAATAATTTGGCTGAATCTGCTTTAGCCGACTCTTTTATGAATTTCGCATATGGACTTTTCTTGTGGTGCTTTGTTGGTAGACCATTGACAGAAGGCTGAAGTTGGTTCTAGCCAAAACTGGAGCACTGAAGCATTTACATGTCCTTATTTGTATATTGTAATAGTTGTGTGTGTATATAT
>JAFVLL020022760.1:0-10396 GCA_021397915.2 Tor tambroides | reverse complement strand
TTAGGGCTGGACGGCCCCGCAGCAGATGTGCTCGATCTGGAGCCGTTGTGTCCCTGATTCTCCAGAGGACGGGAACCTCTGCTGAGTCCATCTCTGATCCAGCTGTGTCCACTGCATGATCAATCACGCATTTTGTTTTAGAAAGGCAAGTTTTCAATGTTTTATTGGCAGAAAGTAGCGCCGTAGATATTGCAGTATATTTCTATGCATAATATATTTATACATTTTATACATTCTATTTTTTCAGCATCGTTACTCCAGTCTTCAGTGTCACATGATCTTCAGAAATCATTCTAATATGCTGATTTACTGCTCAAGAAACATTTCTGATTATTATCAATGTTGAAAACAGTTGTGCTGCCCAATATTTTTGTGGAAACCGTGATGCATTTTATTTTTCAGGATTCACAGATGAATAGAAAGTTCAAAAGAACAGCATTTATTCGAAATAGAAATATTTTGTAACGTTATAAATGTTTTAAATTAATAATAAATAACTTTTGATCAATTTAATGCATCTTCAGAACCAAACAAAAAAAAAGTTTAGTTTTGTTAAAAAAAAAAAAAAATGTTTTATTATTATTGTACTGCAAACATTAATCAGAAATTCTCTAAAAACATCTTAAAGACCCAAAAGTTTTCAAATGTAGTGTTTAGTGTTCATTTTAGTATTTTATTAGTTTTATGTAATTCTGTATTATAATAAAATACTACATATTAAAAATATAATATCACTGTTTTTCATATACATAAAATATAGCAGATTAATTGTATTTTTATTTATTTTATTTATTTATTTATTTTTTTACAGAGAACTAATAACCAATTCAAAATTGGTCATTCTCTAAATAATGCTGAACAATGTGTTATGACCTGTTTAATGTAAATATACTGTTACATAATTTCAGTAGGTAAGAGTTTGTGCCTGTTTGTTGATCCTGGTTCAGTAGTTGCAGTAATATGTTAGTAAAGCTCAGCAGCTTTGACGTCCTCGTCTCGTCTCGTCTCGTCTAGCAGCTGTTTTCGTTGAGTCTAATCTGAACTGAGGTCAGTTTCGAGGATGTTTCTCCACTGATGAAGGAGCCGTTTCTCATAATCTCTGTCTGTGGAGGTGCTTTTCGCTGCTTCCTCCTCCTTCGGATTGGTCTCTTGGAGATTTGGGATGTGTTTTAAATCATTTATAAGCTGTTGGCATTGCATAAGCACTCTAATCCTGAGGATAAATGTAACTCAGATCAATGGAGCAGCGGTTTTATGCCTCCTGCGGTGAAGGGCAGATGAGGAGCGTCTGCAGGGTCAGACTGAGGACACACACACTCCTCGTCTTCCTCTTTACCGTGTGTACTGTCCTCACTAGACCTCACTCTCTTCAAATCCAGACCTATTTGTTTGCATATTATTGAAGTGAACGCATCATGGAAAACCGGATTTCCCTTGTTCGTTCGTTCTTTTGAAATAAGAGTTTAATCTACTGTCTTCATTTTCTTCCTCTTCTTCTTTGTCCTCTTGTCTTTCTCTTCTTCCTCATGTTAGTGTCTTTTTTGGTATATTTTGTTGTTGTTGTTGTTCTTCCTCTTCTGCCTCATTATTGTTGTCCTCTTCCTCATTTTCTTTTCCTCATCTTCTTTGTCTTTTTCCTCTTGTTTTTGTTGTTGTTCTTCCTCATCATCTTCATCCTCCTCTTTCTCGGTCATCTTCCTCCTCTCCCTGATTTTCTTGTTTCTCCTTTTGCTTATCTTCTTCCTCATCTTCTTTTCCTCTTCTTGTTTTTGTTTTTGCTGTTGTTCTTTATCATCGTCTTCATCCTCCTCTTCCTCGGTCATCTTCCTCCTCTCCCTGATTTTCTTGTTTCTCCTTTTCCTTATCTTCTTCTTCCTCATCTTCTTTTACTCTTCTTGTTTTTGTTTTTGTTCTTCCTCATCATCTTCATCCTCCTCTTCCTCAGTCATCTTCCTCCTCTCCCTAATTTTCTCGTTTCTCCTTTTCTTCCTCATCTTCTTTTCCTCTTCTTGTTTTTGCTGTTGTTCTTTATCATTGTCTTCATCCTCCTCTTCCTCATCTTCTTGTTTTTGGTATTGTTGCTATTCCTCCTCCTTGTTCTTCCTCCTCTGTTTTTTTTTTTTTTTTTTACCTTCCTCTATTTTTGTGATTCTTCATCTTCCTCTTCTTTGTCGTGTACGTCCTTATCATCTTCCACATCTCCCTCTTCTTCTTCTTCCTCATCATCTTTCTCGTTATCTTACTCTTATCTTCATCTTTTTCCTCGTTTTTCATCATCCCACTTTTTCTTATTTTATTCTTCCTCATTATCATCTTTTTCATCCTCTTCTTGTTTTTGTTATTGTTGTTATTCCTCCTCTTCCTCATCATCTTCCTTTTCCACTTCTACACCTTATATTATATTATATTGTTATTTTTGTCATTTTTAATCTTCCTCTTCCTTGTGACGTACGTCATAATCATCATGTTCATCCTCTTTGTCTTCATCTTGTTTCTGTTGTTGTTTTTATTCTTTCTCTTCTTCCTTGTTAACTTCTTTCTCTTCCTGTTTTTATTCATCATCTTCTTCTTTGTTTTCTATTGTTTCATCTTCATTTTCTTCCTCCCTTTCTTCATCTTATTGTTTCTTCTTTTTCCTCTTCTTTTTGTTATTGTTATTTCTCCTCCTCATCATCTTGTTCTTCCTTTCATGCTTATGTTCATTTCTTATCTTCTTGTTTTTGTTATTTTTGTAATTCATCTTCCTCTTCCTTGTCATTTAAGTCCTTGTTATCATCATCTTCCTATCCCTCCTCATCTTCTTTCTCATTATCTTCCTCTTCTTGTTGTTCTTGTTTGTTATTCCTCCTCTTTCTCACCTTCTTCTACCTTCTACTCTTCTTCTTCCTCTTCTTCTTGATATTTTTGTTGATGTCCATCTTCTTCCTCATCATCGTCGTCTGGTTTTTGTTCCTCTTCTTCCTCATCATCATCATATTTGTGTTGTTCTTGTTCTTCTCTCTTGTCATCTTCTTCTTTGTCTCGATTTCAGCAATAATTCTCAAGACAATTCTTGTCAGCCTGCTGTGAGCAATTCCCTTTATTATGCATAATCTGTAGTTCTTCATCTTTTGGTGAACACTCTGATAGTTATATGCAATAAAATGTGATTGTTTAGTGTGTTGAACTAGTTTTGCACATTCCCATTAATGGTCACACAGAGATACGAAGCAGTTTTTGGTGTCATTAGCAGTTTGCATAATAATCATAAATAACCCTGTTCTGTCTTTGCATCTGGTCCAGATTGGTGGCCACAGAATGCTCACATTTATCACAGTATTAAATCATTAATCAGCACTGTAAGTCATCTGATGCATTTGTCCGCAGGTGATGAGAGCGATATAAATAAGATCCGGTGGCAGACGTGGATAGAAAGTCACCCAGACTCCATGTCATTGCTCTGCTTCCTCTGGCAAATGTGTCATGAGATGCAGATCGTTTGCCCGGCCAACATTTCAGCGCCGCCTGCGTCCTCATTGGCAAAGTCGTAAAAATAGACGGGGTCTGAGCGGCCCATGGGAGGTTTGGAGGCACACAGACAGCCAAAACGGGAAAAGAGACAGAATGGCTGTCTGTAAAAATATATCAGTGATATACTGGGGGTGAAGGTAAGACTGAAGGTTCCAACTCTGGGCAAAGACATCAAAAATAAACAAAAGAAAAATAATAGAATTACAGCCTCAAACTTCAGTTTTATAACGCATAAAATGGCTAAAATCATCTAGCATTCTATGGACACAGCCAGTAATATTGTTTTACCTTCATTCATGTTTTGCATTTTTTTTATTATAATAGTAATAATAGTAGTAGTAAATTATGTTGTTAATGAAGAAAATATTATCAAATACTAAATAATAATACATTTTATATTTTATTTATATATTTTAATAATAATAATAAATACTGTTGTATTTGATGGCATTTTAAAAATACTTTTATTAATCTATAAAATTTGTTATTTATGTATTTGTTATATTTGATTACATATAATAATGATATAGTAGTAGTAGTAGTAATAAAAATAATAATAATTATTATTATATTTAAATATATAAATAAAATAAAAACATGTTAGTGTTTAGTTTTTAATAGTATTTAATGGTTTTTAATTGCTAAACGGCATTTCTTATTATTATTTATAATAAATAAATAAATACAAAAATAATTAATAATATAATATAATGTTCTGGGTTTTCAACCTATTGTCTATGGCCCACATGCTGTTCATTATCATGGATAATTTGAATCATTTCAAAATGCAATTATAAATACGTATAATGGAAGACTTAAAATGGGCAAAATAACTACTAAAATAATTCATATTCCTATTGCCTGTTAAGCTTCCATTAAAAGTGCATTATTGTAAGTGCTGAGACGTGTCAATTAGTGTCTGTGGTGATCAACATCATGCGTAGAGATGCTGTCCATAGACATTAAGTTGAAAATAAGAAGAAGAAAAAAAGGCATTCCTAATAATCGTTCACCCGGTCATGTGTTAGTAAGCAAGCGGTTAGTTAACTGCACTCCTCAAAGTCAAGCAGCTTCCATCAACGAGGAGAACTAAACAGGACCTGACAGTTCTGGGCTAGACGGCCATGATTTTTTGGCATCTTTCCCTCTTTTACTCTCTCTCGTCTCGTTCTGGATTGTGTACAGCTTCCACACCCTGCCAGTTGTTGATTTCCCAGCATGCTCTCAGCCTCACCCTGAACGCCTGCGGACAGACTGGTGATGGGTCATGACTCACCATAACCTATCTTTACTAACTGGCACAGTCGTCACATCTTTAGTTCTCTTTACAGCATCGTTTTGTCTAAGATGAGCGGTTTATGTGAATGTTATGAGCCGATGAATGAAACCGAGCGTTCATGATGCGATCTGAGAGCAGACATGGCTAAAGGTTCGTTCGGCTCAACAGAAACGACAGAGTTTTATAAACCAGAGCTGACAGGATGATGCTGCTCATAGCTAGTTTATTCATTTTCCTTTGGATATACAGCACGTATCTCTTTCTCTATTGTGCATTCAGTGTGCAAATTAGGGATGCTGCATATTTGAATATGTAACAAATTGAAGTCTCTTCTGCTCATCAAGGCTGCATTAATTTGATTAAAAATACAGTAAAAATCTGAAATATTATTACAATTTAAAATAGCTGTTTTCTTTGTGAATATCTGTTAAACTGTAATTTATTTCTGTGATGCGCAGCTGAATTTTCAGCATCATTACTCCAGTCTTCAGCGTCACATGATCTTCAGAAATCATTCTAATATGCTGATTTGCTGCTCAAGAAACATTTCTGATTATTATCAATGTAGAAAACAGTTGTGCTGCCCAATATTTTTGTGGAAACCATGATACGTTTCATTTTTCAGGATTCACAGATGAATAGAAAGTTCAAAAGAACAGCATTTAGTTAAAATAGAAATCTTTTGCAACGTTATAAATGCCTTTACTGTCACTTTTGATCAGTTTAATGCATCCTTGATGAAGGAAATTATTAATTTCTTCCTCAAGAACAACAAAAAGTTTAGTTTTGTAAAAAGAAAAAAATTAAATATACAAATTTATATACAAAATACACAAAAAATGGTAATTTGTATATATTTTATTTCATAGTATTTTATAATATTTTTCAATATGTAGTATTTGGTATGTATTTTTGTGTGTATATATATATATATATATATATATATATCAATTTAATGCATCATAGCTGTGTAAATATGTTAATTTATTTGTAAAATAAAATCTTTTTTTTATATAGTTAAGTTAATAACATCTTAAATTTCATAAAAGGCCATCATGACTGCAGAAGACCAGGACTAGTGGATGAGACATGGAATTATTTAATGGTATTTTTAAAAAAAAAATTTATTTTATCAATTTAATTATTTTGCCTTTTTGGAGCTGCTTAAAAATAAAGAAATTTTATACAATTTTGGAATGACACAAGAGTCAGTAAATGATGATTTTTGGATGAATTTTCTCTTTTGCGAAGAAGCTGTCTGTCTGATTCTGTGTAGAGATGCATTGCCTCATTTATTTCGCACTGTTAATGTGGCTGTAATGTCTGTGGGTGAGATTTGCCTTGATTTTGGCTGAAGAGCACAGACCCGCCTCACACCCGCAGGTCCGGACCAAACTCGGCTCTGTTTGGGTTCGTGGTCCCCACAGTGACTTTGGCTTCCGTCCCGTCGAGTCTTTTCAGCGTCAGCCGCTCTGAGCCGCTGGCCTGTCTGAGGAGGGACTGGAGGGGGTTTGTGGGAGAACCGCCACTTCGGATCAGGCTGCTGGCCTGGATTGAGTCAGGAGGTTCCCCACACAGACGGGACCGTGAGTTCACAGCGTGCCAGTCAGAGATGCGTCTCAGGCCCGATCCGCTCGAGCGCTGCGCTTTAATCCTGTTAGCTTGAGTATGCATGGAAATAGCGTGCTTTGTGTTTGATATGGGGCAGGTGAGTTGAAGGCATGGATATAGTCTATGATCAGAGAAGAACGATCATTTCATTTGTGTTTTTTACAGGCACCGTGAATCCACAGAAAGAGACGCCACATCTGACCGAGCAGCAGACGTTTGGGACAGACTTACTATCAGGTGAGTTCAGTCTCTGATTTACGTAGTAAATAAAGCTTTTCCAGAGTTGTGACGTGCACTATAAGATGTAGTTCACAATGTGGATTATTGTAGTGAAGAACTGTCCGCTTAGACAGAAGAGACTTGGAGAGACTGACTGACTGATCTGAACTGGCTGATTGTTTTTATGTCGTTTAGGTGCAGGTTTATCTTGTGAAATAGATTAAATGTGACCCTGGACCACAAAACCAGTCATAAGGGTCAATTTTTTTAAATTGAGATTTATACATCATCTTTGGCATCTTTGACAATATTTGGCCGAGATACAACTATTTGAAAATCTGGAATAAAAAAATCTAAATATTGAGAAAATTGCCTTTAAAGTTGTCCAAATGAAGTTCTTAGCAATGCATATTACTAATCAAAAATTAAGTTTTAATATATTTATTGTGTGAAATTTACAAAATATCTTCATGGAACTTTATCTTTACGTAATATCCTAATAGCAGAAGAAAATAGCAGAAAATATAGATATAATTGGATCAAAATTTCTTTCCATACAGTTTCATTTTAGTATCTTTGATGTGTTGTTATAGTTTTTGTTAATATTTAAATGAGATTTTTATTTATTTATATATTTTTCACTTTCATTTTAGTTAGTTTTAATCATGTTTTATTTTCTTTTTTAATATGTATTTTTATAGTTTTATCTAGTTTATATAGTTGCATTTAAAAAAAACTAATCATATTTTGACTATGTATAGATAGATATTAGATACTCAATTCACCACCTTCAGTCAGTGTTATTTTAGTATTATTGATGTACTGTTTATATCAGTAGATTTTTGTCAATTTAAATTAGATTTTTATTTTTAGATTTTGAGTTTTCACTTTCTTTTTAAGAGAAAATGTTGTTTTGTTTTTATTTTTATTTTTTTTATATATATTTTTTTCCAATTAATTTTATTAGCATTAAATAATTTTATTATTAATTTTATTAATAATAGGTAAATAATTTTATTAGTTTTAGTTATTTTAGTACTTCAAGTTAAACAAAAAATGTCTTGGCAACTAGCTGAAATAAAATGTCTTTTTTTTCATGAGTTTTTTTTAAATAATTTTTTTGTTAACTAAAATGATAGTACTTACAGGTTACTTCACAAACATAAATCGAAAGCATTTTTGCCATTGAATTTCTAGTTTATCTGCTGTTAAGAGCCTGAAGCACCTTTATGACATAAAACTCACAGACATTGGCAATACATCACTTCCTTTAGGATGAATCACTTTGTAAGTCGCTTTGGATAAAAGTGTCTGCAAAATGCATAAACGTAAATGCAAATGCATTGTTCAGTTCTTCCTCAGAAGTGCTTATTGTATCTGTAATACGATGTTGTGTAAAGTCAGCCAATCAGCCCAAATCAGCCAGATGGAGAAAGAGTTTTCCAGTTTAGTGTGCAATATGCATCAGATTAACAGTGAACAGACTGTGGATGGAAACTGAGACTATTTCCTACTAAAATGATGTTTTGGAACTAGCTGATGTGATGATGGAATAGGATGTTAGGTGTTTTCTTCCTGCCTTCTGGCGCTCCTTCAATGTGTTTCTGTGGGATTTTTCACCTGTTTTCTGGTGCAGCAGGTGAATCACAGGAGCACAAACACTGACTGATTGTTTAAGGTTGTGTTTGTGGTTGATAGATGACACATGAACATCTACATCTGTCTGTTTCTTTCACTAGTGCTAACCGGCTGCTTGTTTTGTCTCTGTGAAGCCTCTTAGAAAACACTCGTCACTTTTCTTCTCTCATTGAAATGCAGCGCAGCATCTGCGCACTCGTTGGTCACGCCCTGTTGTTTATCTGCTCTCTCTGTCTCTCTCCAGACTCGGTGTCTGGTTTTCCTGATCAGTGGAGCTCACAGTCCAGCCCTCCGCAGATGATGGACAGCAGCCCGATGGCAGCGTTCACAGGTGACCAGTCACTGATCTCATAATGAGAGTCACCTGATTTCTGCCATCATTCCAGCCAAAATTATACTTTGTAATTTACCAGTGTTTTATTGAAGGTAGTGAATTGTTGTTATACAATTATTATTTTAATTTTCAATACTACTACTACTACTACTACTAATAATAATAATAATATGTTTAATAGTTTTGTTTTAATACTATAGAATCCTCTATTTTATTATGAAATATTTTATCATTTTTATAATAATTTAGCTGTAGTAGTAGTTTTAGCAGTAAAATTTACTTTATTATTATTGTTATTATTATTACTATTATTGTACATCATTTTAAATTTCATAAAAAATAAACATTTTATTTTAATAACAAATTGATAATAGTAATAAATATATTTTTATTTTAATAATAAATTAATAATAATAGCAATTAATGATAATTTCAACTACTATATTACTGCTAAATATTACTAATAATGGTAATTAATAATAATGTTTATTTATAATTTATTAAAATATAATGACACTGTAAATACTACAACTACTAATATTAATATCTGTATTTATTGTATTTTTTAATCAAATAAGTGAAGCCTTGGTGCGCATAATAGATTCTTAGTTAGTCTTCTTAGTCCAAACTTGTTTTTATAATTTTAATATAATAATATAGTGAATATAATATTAATTTGACTTTTTTTTTTTGTAGTTGAAGTAAAATATAAAATGTTCATTTGAAACTACCAAATAAAAAAATATTTAAATGTGAAATATTGCAATAGATAATATATAATATCACAGTATTAATTAGGTTACAATATATTAAAAAAAAGGAGTACATACATTTGACTGCATTTTTAGTAACTTAATTCTGTAATGTTTATATATAGAGCAAGAACTTTGAAAATCATTATTCTAATGTGCTTTAGCTGCTTTCCAGTGCTCGCTGCTTGAGGCCGGACCGCCCGTTAATTATACACTTTTATTTGTTCAGTGTCATCTTGTTGACTCTTTCTCCGGCCATTAATTAGGTTTACTAAAATTATGTGTCCAGCAAAACAACACCTCTAATTACCCCTGACCTCATTTGATGCAGATCTCACATCATCTCATCCTGTGATTCCTGTTTTGAACGCGATACCCATCTATCTACGGTAGTTATATTAGTTATAGATGATGGGGAAACTTTAAGTTTATGGTCTTTATTGTGTGGGAACATCATGTTGAACGTCACAGACAAAAACTGCATCTTTGGTTGTGTGCTGATAAATAAAGATGTAACCTGGAGCTTTTATTCTGCACTCTAATGGGCTGCATTAGTAGTAATGCTAGTAATGAAAATGAGCGTGAATTCATTAGCAGGGTAAATGAACAGGCCTGTTTCTCTCTGGAAAGACAATCGCTGATGATGGCGCTGGTTTGAAGGGGCTCTTGGGAGGTGATGAGTCACGCTCACATCAGAATTCAGCTCAGATGCGGCACAGTTCGTGTCTGATGGTGGATTTCAACACCTGTTACAGACTCACTTTCTATCATACAGAAACATACATGTGTCCAGTCTGATAAACACATATGACGGATATATGCATATATCATAGATACAGATGTTACAGCTACATCAGCATTGCTTATACGATCCATGTCTGGATCGTATTTCACTCCAATATCAAAACAAAGAGATAGAATTTTTTTTTCTCTATTTGTTTTGCAAAAAAAAATAAAAAATATATATATATATATGTGTATATATATAGAAAATGGTCCAAAAAAGGCTTTATTTTCAAAGTAAAACATTTTTTTTAATCTCTTTGAAAAAAA
>JAFVLL020022759.1:0-11936 GCA_021397915.2 Tor tambroides | reverse complement strand
TATTTTGCACACCTTCAAAAGCGGAAAGCAGCAGATCGAGAACATTTTCTTTTCCTTTTTTCAGATTTGGAAGGCAGCCTAAAAATGTGCCTGTCGCAGATGTTTCAACAGAAGGTGTTTGCATGCTGTTCGTTAATACACTGCCATACGGGACACAGTATGACCACCACAATACCCAGTAAGTAACACTCTCTGTGTGTGGAGCGGAGAGCCAACTTTGCCTTCTGTTTTTGGGGGAACTTATACCCTGTGGATTGAGACATACCTTTCTACTGCTGCATTGCCCATGACTGATAATGGCATGTGGGAAGTGGTTCGGGGAAGATGGGAGTAAAGCTCTTCTTGGAGTCTAAGAATGTGTGAAGGGCTTAAGTCAATCGCTCAACCTCAACATAGGGGAAATGTGAACCATTTTCGTTCGTGAGTTTTCGTGCCTGTAGTTTCTCGGATGGTTTTCGGAAGTGAGCGTGTCATGAGTTCATTTTGCCATCTATATAACAAAATAACAGGGGATTTAATGGAAAAACAACTTAAATGATATATGAGGATGAACTTTTAAATGAGACATGTCCTTGTTTCCCACACTGAGGAATCCGTCTATCCTCAAGTGTTTTGATTCCAGTGCAATCCATGTAGACAAGCTTCACATTTTTCTGTAGACATGTTGTTCCTATTATTGAAGAAATTGATGCATTCCTGTTGCAAAATTCATAGGGTGTATGTTGCATTTTCTTTAGTCATTTTTTTACAGTGCAGAATTTCAAATTAATTATTGAAGCTGCAGAAACAAAACACCAATGGAGTGTTTTTTTCTTGAGTTTTCCCAAAATCCCATCCTGTACTATGGTACAGTATTCACAAATAGAGATATATTATTTGGATTTTTTAGCTGTAAAAATGGCTTAAACCAGCCTAAGGTGGTTTAAGCTGGTTTTAACTAGTTTAAAGTACCCTAGCTTACCTGGCCTAGTTTACCTGGGGTGCTTTCCCAAAAGCATTGTTAGCTAACTATGGTTGTTAGTTTCATTGCACTCTATTGGTAACGACAGAACTTGCGACCATAGTTGCTTTTAAGAAACAGACCCCTGGTCCGTAAGCCCAACCAAGATGATGTTTAGCTGGTTTATCTACTCAGCCAGCTGGACTCCCCAGCCTTCCCTGCTATAAAGACTTACTTAATCCAGCCTAAAATGGTTTATTAGTCTTAGCTAATTTAAGATGGACTCATAGCCTGGATGAGTTGCGGCTCCCAGGCTGACCAGGTAAAAAAAAAATAATAAAAAAAATAACCCAACCCCACTAAAACCAGCCAACAACCCAGGCTAGAAGACCAGGTAAGACCAGAAAACCAGTTAGGCTTAATTAAGATGTTTTGTCAGCAGTTCACAAACCCTTTGAAACCATCAAAACATAGCATATTAATAAGCTTGGCCAGGCTGGGGGACCAGCTAACCACATTAAGCTGGTTTAATCTGGCCAACCTTGTTTGTGTTTAGGCTTGGTGGTCTTTGAGACGGACAAGAGGGGAGGAAACGGCTCAGGGTCTGTTCAATATCGTCATCCGTGTTTGCCATGACACTGAGTGGAAGCGGGAAAGCCGGGCCATCCCGCCAGTTCCACTGTGCCCTGTTTAAAAGGAAGTCCCCAGTGTCATGGCTTGTGCTGGAAGACTCAGAGGGGACATTCCCAGGCTGTTTTCCAATACCGACATGGGATGGAAGTGTGTGAAGTGGGTTTTATAATGCAGACACAAGCACTCGCGACAGGCTCAGAGGCCACCAGAGACTGTAAAAACGAACACTCCGCCTTTTAACCTAATTCTGCTCCAGTGCATTACATCTGCTGAAACCCACGTAGCATGCGGCCTGCTCTCAATTACGGCATCTCCTCTCTTTCATCTGCTGAGAGTCTCTGACTTTCCAGAACAGATGCAGATATTGAGTAATTGAGACCGTCCCTGAATTCTTGGATGAGTGTCAAGAAGGTTTAACGTGACACAGTGGTTTGAATGTGTTGAAAACGTTTGGCACGGCATACTGAGTGGCACTTGATTGCTTATCTTCTGCATCTCAACAGAATGATTCTCACTTATTTATGGTCTCCAAACACAAAGGCAAGTTAAATGTGTGAGTCAGCTTGAGCGTGTTTCTCACAGTGTTGAGAAGTAACTAACTAAACGTAGTGACACTGCTTATCTACAGAACATTCATCATAATAGCTCAGATGTTGTTAGTGCAACTCTTCCTGTAACAAGTTGACAGTGAATAGTAGGGAAGTGTAACAAAGCTAAATCATGCCCCTTTAGGACTTTAAACAAAATTTGGCAAAAATCAAGCATGCTGGCCTAAAATATCTACTCTTTTCTATGTAGCTTTTATGTAGAATTGGTTCATTTAAATGATTCATTTGAGTCATTGGAAAACATTTGCAAGGCATTTTATTAAAACTATTATTTTAAATTATTATAGAATTTTAGTAGATTTTTTTTTTAACAAAATATAACATTTAGTTAAATATTATTGCTCAAAACCTATTTTTTTTCAACTCGTAATATAAATTATGGTAACTTGGTGAGTAAATTTCTGATATTTGACCATTTTCAGAATACAGGTGCATCTCAAAAAATTAGAATATCATGAAAAAGGACATTATTTTTTGTAACATTTCAAAAAGTGAAACTTTCATATATTCTAGATTCATTACATGTAAAGTAAAACATTTCAAAAGTTTTTAGAGCTTACAGGTTATGAAAGTCAAAAATCCAGTATCTCAAAATATTAGAATACTTATATTTGAGTTTCATCAAATGACCATCCCTACAGTATAAATTCTGGGTATCTCTTGTTCTTTGAAACCACTATAATGGGGAAGACTGCTGATTTGGCAGTGGTCCAGAAGACAATAATTGACACCCTCCACAAAGAGGGTAAGTCACAGAAGGTCATTACTGAAAGGGGTTGCTGTTCACAGAGTGCTGTATCAAAGCATATTAACTGCAAAGTTAACTGGAAGGGGGAAATTGGGTAGGAAAAGCTGCACAAGCAACAGGGATGACCGCAAGCATGAGAATACTGTCAAGCAAAGCCAATTCAAACACTTGGGAGAGCTTCACAAGGAGTGGACTGAAGCTGGAGTTAGTGCATCAAGAATCACCATGCTCAGACATCTTCAGGAAAAGTGCTACCAAGCCACTTCTGAAACAGAAACAACGTCAGAAGCATCTTACCTGGGCTAAGGAGAAAAAGAACTGGACTGTTGCTCAGTGGTCCAAAGTCCTCTTTTCAGATAAAAGTAAATTTTGCATTTCATTTGGAAATCAAGGTCTGGAGGAAGACTGGAGAGGCACAGAATCCAAGCTGCTTGAAGTCCAGTGTGAAGTTTCCGAAGTCAGGGATGATTTGAGGTGTCATGGCATCTGCTGGTGTTGGTCCATTGTGTTTTATCAAGTCCAAAGTCAATGCAGCCGTCTACAAGGAGATTTTGGAGCACTTTATGCTTCCATCTGCTGACAAGCTTTATGGAGATGCTGATTTCCTTTTCCAGCAGGACTTTAGCACCTGCCCACAGTGCCAAAACCACTTTCAAGTGGTTTACTGACCATGAATTACTGTGCTTGATTAGCCAGCTAACGTACCTGACCTGAACACCATATGGAATCTATGGGATATTTTCAAGAGAAAAATGAGAAACAGTCAATCCAACAATTCAGACGAGCTGAAGGCTCAGTAGTGCCTCAGCAGTGCCACAGGCTGATTGCTTCCATGCCACACCTCACTGATGCTGGAATTTGTGCTAAAGGAGCCCCGACCAAGTATTGAGTGCATAAATGAACATACTTTAAAAAACTTGAACTTTTCTGTTTTGCAAATCCTTTTTTGATTGATCTTAGGAAATATTCTAATATTTTGAGATACTGGATTTTTGACTTTCATGAGCTGTAAGCTCTAATCATCAAAATTAAAACAAAACAACTTTTGAAATGTTTTACTTTACATGTAATGAATCTAGAATATATGAAAGTTTCACTTTTTGAAATTAGTTACAAAAAATAATGAACTTTTTCACCATATTCAAATTTTGAGATGCACCTGTATATTGCCTCCAATAATTGCATCCACTTGTCGATTAATTAAAAATTAATTTAAATTACCTCCTCTTAATATTTTTATAGTTATACATGCGCGCGCGTGCGCACACACACACACTTGACCATTCAAAATTTTGGGGTCTGCATTTATTTGATCAAAATACAGTAAAAAATATATAATAATAATAATAATATTATTAAAACAAATAAAAATGTTAAATGTTACTATTTAATCTTGCTCTTTTTCTGTTTTATTTTTTCCAAAAAAAAAAAAAAAAACTCACAGACCACAAACTTTTGAAACAGTAGTATATATTTAATAAATATTTTTAAGTAAATAGTAAAAAAAAAAATTGTATATATAGTAAATAGTAAAAATTATTTCAGCAATTTTCTGTATGCCTCATCTGATGACATTTAAATTGTGTGTTAATGTTAGCATTTTATCATGTATCAGTCACCCTTTTCTCTAGATATCATTAACCATAGAAAAGCTCATTTTGATCAACCATTGGTTCATAGTAGATCATATTTTTTTTTTAATAATGTTACCCTAATTGAGATACCCATTGTTTTTCCGCCACATAAATAATTATTACTAATAAAATATAAATCACCTATTTAAATTAATATTGCTGGATAAATGGTTTAATATCCAATAAATTTCCAATGTAGTGTATGGACTACGCATTGCACAATTACAACATCATTTATTCAGCAACATCAAAACATCATTACTTTTGTCCACGTTAATGTGTTCAGTTATACTCTCTATTTTACACTTGAATACAAATGTCCTCAAATTTTGACATATTGCATATTTGTTTCTCCTCTTCTCTCATTGACTTGCAAATGCATAGGAGGAGGGGAAAAAAATCATCAGTTATTAAAATTCAGGCAATGTATTCCTGTGTCTGCATTCTATTTGAGAAACGTTATTAATTTCATATATCAAGTTTGGAGCGGCCATCTGTTCGCTCTGCACTGCTGCACCTCCCTCCATCTGCCTGGCTTTAGCGGGAGAACGAGAGAGAGAGAAAGAGAGAGAGAGAGAGGAAAGAAGAAGTGCATTCGCTCTGGTGCCATGAGCTCAGGCATCATGGGGAAGTTTCAGCGCGACTTTTTGATTTGTCACTCATCAGAAGCCGGGTGTCACAGACCTGCCCTCGGTTCCTCTATCCCCAGATACACGCTTGCTACTTGGTTTTAATAACCAGACTTGCCACCATCACCACCCCGTTCCTACTTCTCCGTTCCTCCTCCTCCTGCTCTTCTTCCTCTTGCCTCTTTGTTTTCACTCTCTCTTGTCCTCCTCCCCCCTCCACATCCCTCCCTCCGTATCTAGAGGAAGCAGATTGCAAAGCCGGCACAGTGAGATGTGTCCCTGCCACAGTTAATTTAGCATCTGTGCCTCCATGAATATGAATACATTTACAAGTCTTGGATATAATTAGGCACTGAAGTGTGGAGAGGGGCATGCAGCTCCAGGTGGGAAGAAAGATGCTGGGAAAACAGGTTGGGCTGCAGAGACTCGCAGACAGGTGACCTTTGTAAACAGCTCACATGAATCCTGGACTGAGCGAGATTGGGAACAACAGAGAAATAAAAACACCAGAAAGATTGTATTTCTGTCAGTATGAATGTTTACGCAACACGGCGATGGCATGTTTCGCTCAACCGCGTTGTGAGCTGACAAACGTGTGTGTGTGCATATGCTTCTGTTTCCATTCAAAGCCTGTGCCTGCTTCGCTGGCAGTCCAGAATGAACATTGTCTGCGATAAGTGAGTCAATAAGTCATTTCTGATGATATTTTATTTACCGAGGCACTCTGCCATCCAGACACAGGGGAGGAACATGCTCCAAAATGGCTAATGTTGTGTAGTTTTACCATATGCTGCTGTGTTCCAGCTTCAGCAAGCTGTAACAGCATTACAGCACTGTTCATTTGACATCATACATAATGTAATCTTGTAATAATGTAATGGGGAATAAAAAATTTGGTATGTTGACACTTTTTTTGTCAAAACAGTATGTTTAGATGAAAATAGTAGGACCAAAATGCATTTCCAGATATTGTGACTTAATGTTTAGCTTGTGTGTGGTAGCGGGACTGTACATATTAAGGGTTTAGCAATAAGGATTTTTTTCTAGTAGTTCAAATTTTTACTCGTACTCACTGGTCCTGCCACAAAAGAATGAAAATTATTCTTAGAAATGCATTTTTATATTTGCAATAAATAATAGATTTTATTCATTCAATGTTAAGTTTGAATTTGTTTCTTCAACATTAATTCTATAATGTAAAATCATAGATTCATATCTAAATTCATAATCTAATCTATTAGTCTAAACATTTTCTTTGCAAAACAACATATTTAGACAAATACTATTGTTTTCCATGTTTTAACCGTGTTATATAAAACTTAGTGAAATGGTGAGTAATCACTCAATATTAGTTATTGAATATAGTTATGATAGTAATAATAGTAACTGAATTGCCCTACAACACCCACTTGTCAGCTGATTTTACTTCCAGTAAAAAAGTAAAACTACTAGGAAGAAAATCCTTATTGCCGAGTCCTATTTATTTATTATATCTAATTATTTTCTGTGCATCTCATTTGCTGGCACTTTTCACTTAAAGGGAACTTTTCACCCAAAAATGAAAATTCTGTCATTAATTACTCACCCTCATGTTGTTCCAAACTCATAAGATCTTCGTTAATCTTCACAACACAAATTAAGATTTTTTTTTTTTTTATTAAAATCCAAGACCGCAACGCAAACTGACATGTTCAGGGCCCAGAAAGGTAGTAAGGACATCGTTAAAATAGTCCATGTGACATCAGTGATTCAACCGTAATTTTATGAAGCTTCGAGAATACTTTTTGTGTGCAAAGAAAACAAAAATAATGACTTTATTCAGTCATGCTCTTGAGAGTACTGAGATTTTTGAGTATCAACCATTTGTTGTTTGGATGAATTGAACTGTATGATTGTCAATGAAGAGCCTCATGTTTATTACTGGCAGACACTGCATAGTTATCTTACAGTTCTTTGTTATTGCTCATTAACATCAGTCATCATTGTACATCAATCCAGCATGACTGGATTAATATTAAATTGACCTTCACTTGGAAGAAGTCAAAAACAAAGGGAAAAAGAGGTTAAAGTTAGTGATAGCCTCAGAGTTAGCGTTCGCTCACAGCATGAGATGATGAGAGATAATTGAATTCACATGCAGCCATGTGGGGTGACTCACTGATAAGAAAGAGTTTTAGAGCTGAATTATGTCAAAGCTCTGTAAAATAAATCACATCAAAGTAATAAAATAAAGGCATTAAAAGAGGAAAGGGTACACGTAATTAAAGTCACACACCAGGCCCCTGCTGGAATTGCCTCAGTGGGGTCTGGATACCTGAGGAGACTGAATAATTACATTTGACAGTTCGTCTTCACGGAGGTTAAATTTATCTTTTAGTCAACTTTGTTTTCTTCCTGAAACTTAGATGATAGCCGTGAATCAATTCTGAGCAGATGAGTGATTCAGACCGATGCCTTATAGTAGGCGTAACATTTTCTTGTTAATGGACTCAAGTCTTTCGATGTGAACCGCACAATTTAACATCCCTTTGATCACTGTTAGCTCAGGAGCTGATGGCTTCTTTCATCTTCTCAATCTGTCGGTTTTTTTCTTCCTCTCTTTTCACAGTGTATTAAAGCACCAGGGTAAACTCTGAAGTCTTTCTCTGGTTGGAGACAGAGCTCAGTATGGGGCTTGCAAACACTTTTATGGGCAGATGGTGCCAGTTCAACAGGTGCATTTGGGCCATAGTGCCAAGTATCTTGCTCTTCTTCCCTCTCTCTCTTCCTCATCTTTCACTTTTTGTGTTCAATGTGTCACAATCAGAAGTGAAGGGGGTAAACAGAGCAGTTTTCATTATCATTCCATCCTTATTCCCTCAGGTTCCTCCATCAGAAACATCAGCACTATGCCAGGATGCAACGGTAACCATTCATTGTCTATATCTGGCTCCTCAAAGTATGAGTGCTTTCCAGCTTTAATTTGAAAACCAGCCCATTTCAATTGAATCTATCCTTCACCCTCTGTATGTCTTTTATACGCTCTTAATTTCTGTATCAATTCATTTTCTGTCTCCTGACTTCACTTTTAGAGTTGGCGACTTCTGTAAAACTGAAGTTTGAGAATTAGTTCCGAAGACGTTCCAAGTATCAGAGTGGCGTTCTTTGGCAGTTGGAATTGGGGTAAAAAGGTTAATGATGTAATCTAGAACTGATGGAAGGAAACAGGATAGAGGAGGCAGAAAATCTCACATTGGTTTAATGTAAATTGAAACTTTGTCACTCAAAATTACAGAACTGTCTTCTATAAGGAGGACTTGAAGTGGCACTTGAAAAATAAATTGAAGCAATAAGTGAGGCAAACTTTCTAACCAGCATGTATTGCATCAAGTCAGGTGCTGATCGATCTATGAAGGCCTGCATAAGTTTTAAAGATGACACTTTCTGTCATACAGTACTGTCCAGTGACAGTCATACCTGGAGAGATGGCACATCTTAAAACTTAGTCAAATTAATCAATTGCTCCTAAAAGTGAATCCAGCATATTTGATTTACTTGACTTGCGAATGGATAAAGAAAATGTAAAAATATTGTATGTACAAATATTAATATGTATGTTTGTAACACAAATTTAGAGATTTATTGAATGATTAAATTGGTATTTTATTATTTTTTTTGTATTTTTAAGTGGCACTCCTAGCAGAGAAAACATTGTAAAAATAATGACTCTCTTCAAACAGGTTTCCTAATACACACCCTGTCTTCCATTGTTTGGACAAACACAAAGTCCCATGCCAAACTTATAAAACTAATGGAGCTAATTGTGCTGTGTTAGGATTTTCAAACAAACCTCTCAGAGATGCAGTGTTTGCACTTTTCAGGTGAATCATCATGCAAATGGTTTACTTATAGTTGATTCTGCAAGTTAAACTGGGATAGAGCCAAAAAAAAAACACACTTTGACTTAATTTCATCCCAACCTTCTTGGAGTTTCATACTGTAATACTTTTCATTTAAATGAAACTTCAGTCATATCTGCATAAATTTGGCATAAAAATTTTTCATTCCTCTAGAAAGTCATTCAGAGCTTCTATTTGGAAAAAGTTATTTGTGTGTGCTGAATATTTGCTGAGTGTTCAGGTACAAAGTGAGTGAGGAATAAGGGGCGGGCTTGCCAGCTCAGTGAAGAAGCTGCTCTGACTTCAGCACGTTAACATTGACCTCTAGAAAGTTCCTCTTTTGTCCCGGGCATCAGCGGCGTGCCAAAGCTGCAGTCTGTGCCCTGTGAGCTGGCAGTGCCAGCAGGCTGGAGATAGAAGAGGGTGGCACAGGCCATCTGGGATATCTCCAGGAGATGCACGGCACGCCTCACACTCATCAGCAGGTTTGAATTTGCACCATAATCACAAACAGATGCTCTCTTCCTCCTCCACCGCCCTCCTTCTGCCTCCTTTCTTCCCTCGGTTTGGCTCAGCGTGAAACCTTTGACCTTCACCACATTCAGAGGAAAAGCCTGACCTGATCAAGGGGTGAAAGGAAGGGAAATGTTGGCCCAAAATGTTAATGTATTTCATGTATAATCCAACATAGTGTTAAATGAAGTCTGTTTGATGTTATATCTCTTTTTATCTCTCCCACCGTGTGACCTGCGGACTGTGTTCGATTTGTGTGAAGAGTGAGGCTTCTGTACTTCCCTCCCACTGTCAGGATTCTCATGTAGGCCTCTCGACAATGTCATATTTTATTCTTTTTTTTTGTGAGTGAACTAAAAGATCTGCCTTAGGTTTTCATAAATTTACACATTGAATTTTCAGTGTGAGGAAACCAGCAAAGTGGCATCTTTTAAAACTGTATGAAGCTTTACAACAAAATCACTCAACCAACCTAGTGTCTTTCAAAGCAGATATAAGATAAGCTGATAGACTAGTGTCTTGAGTGATGTTATTAAAGGCTTCTCAGACTCTCTGGATCCACAAGAGCCCTGCTGAAGATGAAGAGATTCTTTTGTTGTTTTCTTGCCAAATGCAAAGTTTCCTTTTCAGAAACAGCTTTGTCTATTCTGGCCCTATTGCTCCATGCACAACCAATTAAAATGTCTGGTGAATGTATGTATTTATTTCTTATTTTCTCATGCTCATGTCTTCTATTTTTAGATTTTTATTTTTATATTTGCAGTCATCCTCACTTCAAGTTAATCTTGTTGTGATTCCTAAACTCACTTGTAGGATTTTAAACTGTCCTTCATGCTGTATGATTTAAAACTATTAATTTTAGTTTGCTGTTGTTCTTTAATTTTTTTTAATTTATTAAAAAACTCTATTTAAACATTTTCATTTTTCAATGTTAAAGTTCATTTCTCCAGATTTTCCCCCAAAATGTGTATAGAAAAAAAGTCATTATTCTGTCTGGGCCTGTACATGACACCTCCGCTCATTGGCGCTGTGGAATAAAGGTTAGTGCATTAGTCATGATGTGTACGGACTTCTCTATGTACATGATAAAAGTCAATAAATAAAAAAATGAAGCATTTCTGCTCGGTAAAGCCGCTTAGCTATCTGTCGCGCCCCACCCTGCCGGTTACCGTAATCACGTTAAGTCCTTTTCTTCTAACCTCATGTCCAGTCGCTCGGCCGTCGCCACATGGGTTTTATCGATCCGGCAACTCTCGTGCTCAATGTTGCAGCACATCCCGTTGCCTGGCTAGCCTAATGCAGACAATAATTGCCAGCGAAATGGCCGGTGCAGTCGAGACAACTTCATCAGCCGCGGGACTGGGGGGCTGTAGCGAGGTGAGGTCTAGAGGGAATGGGGAGGTGGAGAAGAGCTGGCACTGCTTCTCCGTAACAGCGCAGAACACCATCAGTGGCTCCCAGGGGCCAGGGATTAATGATTTGTGTCTTTCCGCTACAGTGGCACATTGTGCCGGCGCCACTGATAAAAAAAGAAAGCTCCCCCTTCCCCCAACATCTGGCAGCAGGCGTGCCATAGCGCTCTATATTGGCTCTCAGCGGCAGGAGGAAGCTCCTCTGCTCTCTCGGTGCCAGGGTTGTGGTTAACCAGGCCACGCTCTGGAAGAGGGCTCTTACTAGGAATGCACTGCGCTTATTTTCTTTGCTGACTGGTTTCAATGACTGGGAGGGAAGTATTAAGTGTACCCACTAAAATGCACAGCAGATGCTGTCTGATGTAGTGTCTTCCTCCGAAATGGAGCGAGGATTTGTAGTCTCATGTTTTCATCATTTATTCATGTAGCATTATAAATTATCTATTGGTATTCATCAAATGGATGAAAAATACATGTAAATTCCAAAAGCGGGTTGTTACACAATCTCTATTATGTACTGTATGTCTGCATCCAACAAGGACTGAATTCCCAGCACCACTTCAAAGTCAAATGAAATGTGTTGAGACATTGCTTTTGTTGCCTGGTTATTAAAGAAGTGTTTAAGGTTGCACTACAGGGCCTTTTGTCCTTGTAAGACATATCGATTCATTTCTCAGTTGCTAAGTAACCGCAATAATTACATCTTTTAAGCAGCCAGGCAATTATTTCCCTGATTTCGTGATGGTGTGACGAAGAGGCTTGTTTATGAGTGGTATTACTAAATTAAAAAGAAAGAATAATTATTAAACACACTGAAAGAATAAAAACCTCTTGCGCCGTTTGCCATTGTTCATAAACATTTTGAAGTGACCGTGAACGCGTGCAGGCATGTGCTTTTGTTAACCAAAATTAGTAAGTGGCTTTGTTGCAAGGATACATAA
>JAFVLL020022758.1:0-18630 GCA_021397915.2 Tor tambroides | reverse complement strand
GCAAACACAAGGACATTATAAAGGGAGCAAATTAACAGGTTAACGAGACAGACACAGGTGATTTAACTCAAACAATGATTGATAACAAGAGGGCGGGGTCAGACAATAGACAGGAGAGCACATGGCACCAACCACAACAACAAGCCATGTGCTCAACAGACAAGACATCTGGTGGCCATTCCGGGCACACCAGCAGGATTCATGACACCCTGATGCAGTCTTAGTTTTCTCTTCAAAAATAACATACATGTGCTGTAGTTCAGATTATAATATTATACATATAATGCAATTCTGTTAAAAGCAATATTAAAGGAAAGGTGGTGTGTGTAATTTCTGTACCTCCAAATGGAATTGCACTGGTGTAGCAGTGGTGAAACATTTTTTATACTATAATGAAATATTAGCAATATATGTTGCTTGCAAAAAAGTATTTTGTCTGAAAACAATGCAGCAAGATGCTTTTTGTCCACATATTTTTCTATTGGTTTGACAGATGGATAGTCCCACCCCGGATTTATGCCGTCGCTTAAGCCAGTGTTTATATTTTGAGGTGGAAATTTGAACATGAAAATATATTATTTTATGTTCCATAGAAGAAACAAAGTCATACAGGTTTGGAATGTTGGTGAATAAATGATGACAGTTTTAATCTACACATTTACTTATGGTTGTATATTTTATTTACACACATTTCTGTTAATAATTGATATCAGATTAATATTAAGTAGTCACTTATTTAATAAAAATAACAGTTTCCACTGTCATATTTTTTCAGCAATCTGAACTTTCTGCAGAGAGATTCTTTAAGAACCTCCACCTTCATTTGTATTCGGTACGGGTGTACAGTAGCTGTGGATGACAGATTCTTCACAGAAAGTTTTTTTTTTTTTTAACATCAGCTTTGGATTTTTTTTTTCTATAAGGACTTCATTTGTACTCATATTGGCATTTTAATTTGATTCATTGCTGAATGAATGGCAGCCTGAAAACACATATTGGCACTTTAATTTTGAGTGATTTTCAAATGTAAAGTCCCATTCAGGCGCATTGGAAATTAATTTGGTATCATTTCTAAATGTCAGAAGAAATTTACATTTATTAATGTCAAAGGAGTTATTTGGTCAAGTATTGATGCGCATTGAATGTGGGCATTAGGCATTTTGTTTTGCTTCAAATGTGCAAATAGCTGTTGGAGGGGTTCGGTCAGACATTTTTCACAGTGCAGGAGCTCCTGTTGTTTGCTTATTTGAACCCATAATGATGTTTGAGCCTTTTCACCATTGGCAGAATTGATGAATGATTTGGTGTCTAACCAAGTGAGCAGCTAATGTGTGCAGTTGAACGCATTCGATTAGACATTGTCATGGAGTGCTGATGCTAAATTAAAGAAGCACTATGTCAAAAATTTCATCACATCGCATCGAGCATAGTGTTAAGTGCGTTATTATTATTATTTTTATTTATTGTGTGCCGTTTGCTGGAATACACAATAACACTGTCCTTTCACTCAAGAAATCTTCCTGTCTTTAACAATTAACACCTATGACTGACTGGTGAAGACTTGCGAATTTGTCTGCAAATTAAAGAAG
Organism: Tor tambroides; assembly: GCA_021397915.2. Classification (NCBI taxonomy): domain Eukaryota; kingdom Metazoa; phylum Chordata; class Actinopteri; order Cypriniformes; family Cyprinidae; genus Tor; species Tor tambroides. The sequence continues at coordinate 17,041 of JAFVLL020022758.1, read as the reverse complement.
TTGCTTCTCAAGTTGTCAGATCGGCCATTCTCACTTCTTCTTCATTGGAGTTACATTGAAGAAATCTCTGTGGCACAGAGCACTTGTGTAGGGCTGCATGATTATGACAAAAAAATCATAATTGTCCGTTATTTCGCTTGATTGTCACATGTTTGTTCCCGTTTAGTTTCTGTGTGCCCTTATTTGGTTAGTTCCTGTCCCCATTTTAGTTATTAGTTGCTTAATCTCCAGGTGTGTCTTGTTTTCCCCTGATTTAGTTCAGTATTTATAGTGTGTTTTGCCCCGTGTTTCCTGTCTGCTGTTGAATTGTCTTTCCTTAACGTCTTTTTGACGTGTCTCCCTGTATGTCTTCATGTGCTCGATGTTCCCTATTTGGTTTATTAAAGACTCTCATTTTGTTAATTCCTCATTCCTGGCTTCCTTGCTCCCCGGGAGATTGTGACATTGATATTGTAATGGTGGTTATCAATTTGGATAAATAGACCTCAGTTCTGAGGTCTATTAATGCACAGCACAGTTCTCACAAACACTCCTGTTATAATGAAGCTGTCAACACTGTACAATACATCTCTTGCCAGGGTTCAACTAAAATAAACTTGTGAGAACAATTTAATATCTAGTTATAATTGGTGACAGTCCGGGACAGTTTGTGTGTGTTCATATGGTGGATTTACATTAGAGTCTTTCCTGCATTCAACAATGAAATTGGCAAACGAATGACTCTTATGAAATGATTCAGTCATAAGGATTCATTTACTTAGGCAGTAAATTGTTCAGACTGAATTGAACTGACATTTCACATGGTTAGAGGATCATTTTTATGATATGTCCTATTCCAAATAAACTGTTACTTGAAATTAAATGTATATTCTAAATATTATTTATCAGTCATGGTTTAGCATAATGAGATCACATTGAATCACTTGTAAGGGGAATTTCGTTTGAGAGTAAAACTATGAGGTTATTTGTTTATTTATTTATTAACTAGATAAAAATAATATTTTTCATCATTTATTCATTTTTAGCTTATACACTTTTTCTCTAAAATTTTCCAAGGACCCCTTAGCATTGCTTTTTGGCTCTGGACCCAATTTGAAATTTGAAAACCACTGCCATTATGTCAACACAACATAAAATATTCTTCCAATTTTTTGTCACATTTTATATGGCACAATCTGGACAGGATCATCAAATGGCAACTAAACCACTTTGCCCTTCGTCAAGCAGTTCTGTCAAGTAAATGTTTCATTTTAAGAGCCATACTGACTCTCTAGTATTTTTTTTTCCTCTGGAGGCTTGCTTATTTTACTGTAATTGTAATCTCTATTATTTATTGTATGAAATGTGTAGGCCTAAGCTCTGTATGTCAGTTTGCAGGTCACATTTGGTCTAGTTGGCCCCAGTTGGCATTCCATATTTTTTGGATGATCGTCTCTGTGAATAATTCTCGACTTCTCTCTCGAAGATCACCCTTCCTCCTTCAGGTAAAGAGATGAGCACAGGCAGAAGAAGAAACACTGACTTCACATATGAACATCAGTGGCTTCTTTTACCACCCCTGCCTGTTAAATAAAATGGTATATTTGCTTGTATTTCTGTTTGTATTTGTCCGCTAGTGTTTTTTTTTTCTTCATAGGCATGAAATGATTTAAAATCTCTTTCCCAATGGAAAGGTACTCCATTGATAATCTTAATTAGATGCTTTCAAGTGGAGCATTAGTCTTTAGATATGTTTCCCCTGATGCAGAAGATTTAGCCAGGATAGATAACATCAAGCCTGCTATTTATGTCAGTAGCAATGGCGTATTGTCCCCAAGATGTATGGCGATACAATGCGACATGAACAACGCCGCCTCACCTGAGAGCATGATGTCTCCATGCCCGTACAACCTCCCCTGACTGGAGCTAATTTGTCCTGGTATAAGATAACACAGGAAGCCATTTCTTCTGGACACCTCCTATCTGCTTTTATCTGTTCCCTGCAATGCCTGGCAGGTCTGCCCTCTGTTCCTTAAAATGAGATTTTCGTAGCATGAATGCAAGGTGAATAAACATGCCTTGATAGACATCAAAAGACTCAGGCAAGTGTGGCTGGAGGTTAACTTTCTCATCTGCTTTTCATCAATTTCTTCAAAGGGAGAGTAGTTTTCTTTCTGAAAGAGCTGGTGGGTAGAATGGGGCCGTTCTCAAGACCTGCCACTCCTCACGGCTTGTGCGGTGTTCCTACATTCCTCAGGTACACTCACAGTGCAACATATTGTTACAAGTTTGTAGTCACCTTTGAAGACAGGAACAGGATTATTGAAAGCTCAGATATATTTAATTATCTCTCTTATGTACAGTTAAGCTTGCAGACCTTTCAAAAGTATAGTTTTTTGACCGTGAGCAAGGACAAATGTGTTCAGCATATACACACTGTCTAGTGGACCATTGTCTTCAAGTCCTCAAATTACTCGCACATGCACTGTTGTTTTCCAAACACAAGTCCAAACAGACACAAAAACTGGGCTGCAAGTGGACAGTGTGCGTAAACATCAGCGGGCTCTTCTGATGACAAAATTAGATTAACCAAATATATATTCATACAAATGTTTCTATCCCGTAATTTGATTTTCTGGAGCGCCACTCATCCCAACTGTCAGTCAGTGCATTGATTTTTCATTGGGATTTTTTTGTGATTTTACTGCAAGCTACATCTTTATTCCAGTAGGTGGCAACAAGTGATTGTCTTAATGAGTATGTAAGTCCTCTGAATAATTGAATCATTCAAAAACATGGATTCATTCAGTAATAAAACAAATAAAAAAACTGCATTTACAAATTTGTCGTTGAATTACTCATTCAACCGTTTCATTTCGGAAGGAAACACCACAGTTGTGTGTCGCTTAGCTTTGTTTGTACTGTAACTGTTTTCAATGGCAAAGCAGAAACTACAGAATAATAGGTCTTACATTACATGTGGTTACATTTACTGTTGCTCATGGGTGAAATCTAGTCATTTCAAAATTTATTTATGAAATCTTAGTTTCGTGTGAGGGTGAAAGATTTCTATATGCAGATTTTGCAGTAGGTTCAAGTTTATCATGCAAATTTCCTACTTTGTCCTAGAAAGCTGCTTGTTTTATACATTGCTACGCTACTGACAATGGACAGGGACTTTTCCCTGCAAAATTTGGCTTAAGATGCAGTCACATTTACTGTTGTTCGGCAAGTTTTAATGGGCAAAATCCATTAATTTCGATAGGAATCCAAGCGATCTGGATTCACGTGAGGGTGAATGATTTCCCCACACAGATTTTACCACTGTTGCAAGTTGGTCATGCGACAATGGATTTTTTTCTTTATTTTGTCATTTGTCAATTTTGAAATCAGGCGGTTTTGCACACCCCTTCTAAGAACTGTGTTTTGAGGGTCTATAAAGCATCTGGTGCATTTCTTCTTTCTTCTTCTTACTTTGTTGCTGTGATTAAAATAATCAGCCAACTATGAAGCAGTGTTTGGGGTTCACTTTCAGGCTGGCATTGATATGGAACAACCATCCCAATCCCAGTGGTGACTGCATGGAAAAGTGTAGCTCAGAGAATGGTGTGTTTTTGGATATGAGTGCCATGGGCAGGATGAAGTTGGCATCTCTCCTGGGCTCTCATGCATCAGGGACGTGCCAGATGAGGAGTGGCGCAGTCTCAGTGATTCAAAATGAGCCGGCAGAACATTGTGCCCATTACTGTGTAGATGCTGTCCCGCAGGAACGAGCCATTTAGACATGGCTATCTCCTCAAGCAGCTAAATAGATATTGGTGTTGCTGAAGAGAGTATTCTCAAAATTCTTGTGGTCAGAAATGCCTTTTTAAGGCTGTTAGTATGTTGAGAGGTCTCATTGGAGCTTTTGGGATCTGCTAATCTTTTTTTGGTGGAAACTGTAAGCTAGTGGTTAAAGATCTGAACTGATAACTAAAAGCTTATAGATTCAAACCCAGCAGTAGGTGATCCTTGAGCAATCCCGGTAGTATTGTCCCTGTAACTTAAGATGATGATGTTGCGTTCAATGAGGCACATATTTGAATGGCAAATGAAGACCACTTTAAATGCTGTTGTATTTACCTTCATGAATACTCAAATGTACTTCTTTACTTTGTGTAGTAAGTCAGGGGTTTGCAAAATGATACCCAGGACCTACAAATATGTATATATACGTGTATATATAACATAAGTTGTTTTAATTCAAGCTCTTATTAATCAATACTGCATTTGACAAGTCACAAAAGACAATTACAAGTAAATACTGTTGTTTTACTGTTTTTATTCATCAGTGGATAATGAAAAATATATTATGGTTTTCACAAACATATTAAACAATACAATTGGTTTAATAAATAATAATAATAAGAAGAAGAAGACGACAAAATGTTTCTTGAACAGTAAATCAGCATATTAGAATGATTTCTGAAGGATCATGAGACACTGAAGACTGGAGTAATGATGCTGAAAATTCAGCTTTGCATCACAACAAATTACATTTAAAATATATATTAAAACAGGAAGCAGTTATTTTAAATATTACAATTTAAAATATCTTTTTACTGCATTTGTAATACAATAAATGCAGACTTGGTGAGCATAAGAGACTTCTTTCAAAAACATTACAAAATCTAAATTTGAGCCTAGTTTTTATTTCTTACTGTCAAAAAGTTCTGTAATTAATCTCATGATGTTTAAAATTGCAAATATGTTTTCTTCTTATAGACCCTTTGAAAACTAGAAACTTCAGGCTGTAATAGCAAACAAGAATTACTTTTAAGCTAAGGAAACACAGTTGATAACAGTGGTTGACAAGGCTAGCAGACCTTAGCCTAATTTTGGCAGTTTCTGTTTTACTATAAAACAACCCAGTTTGCTTGCTAAAAGTGTTTAGAATCATCCGAATTTTAAGTGAAAGTGAAACAGTCCAGACCGCAATTCCATTGTCCAGCATTCATCTCTGAACCTCATTTAACCTCTGGGCTGAAACGGAAAACTCCCAGCTAACAAGAATATTCTGTACGTGTCTGTATGTCTGGTTTTACCCCTCCAGAAACTATTGATCTTTCTCTCATTATCACCAGGACGGCAGAAATAGCAGCACAGTTGTAGCTGTGAACCATTGTTCACTGCTGAAGAGCTTATTTTTACTCATTACGTTTAAAGCAGACAGCAACATTCGATTACAAAATTGTTACGTGCAGCTGTCATTCACACAGTATACAAACCAAATTAGCAGTTTCACGTACATTACTTTCTTTTATAGCTCCATCTGCTCTGCGATCACACGCTCTCACGCACTCGCACCTCTGATCCGCACTTGCGGGATTTCTTCGCACGCTTTGTCAGCCCATTCTTCATGCCGAGAAAACGAGGATGGCATGCCTGGCTATTGGCCAACCACAGACCTTCACGCAAAGATTCAATCTCACCTTCGAGGCCCTTGAAAGAGCTGTGAGAAAGTTGTCAGGAACTGAGCAGCGAATCAGAAATTCCTGTCCTGGCCTTCTCGTCTCGCACGGGTAGTTAAGCAGACAAGGGTGCGCTAATTCCTGCTTGACGAGGCTGTCGGCGTACGTGCGCTGACTGACAGGTGATGGACAACTTTGAAAGAGCTCAGACAACTTTTATAGGAAGCTTGATGTGCCTCGCAGGAGCCGGGTTAATTACTCACCTCAAAAAAATGGTCTGTTTTCTATAGCGATTATGATTGCTTCAAATACTGCGGCTTTAAAGACATGTCATTATCTGTGATTCACAGAGGATTGGGGCTAGATTCGGCCTTCCTGTGACGCACACGCTCCTGCTGGATTACTTTACGACTCTCCAGTGTTGTATTCCTGTTGATTCTGCTGTAAGCCATTGTAACGCTTCATGTTTGTGAAATACTTACGGTTTGATTTGCAGATTCCTGTTGTTGCAATACATCACTGCGGTAGCTTCGTAGTAGTTAAGTGAAAGGTGAATAAACAAGGCTCCACAGATGTCAAAAGGCAAATTTAAATATCAGAGTGCAGCTGTTCACATGATTTTTATCTTTCCATTGTTGGATGTAGGAGTTTGTTTTATTCTCAGCTGGAACAAGCAACTTTGTGCATGTTGTGCAAGTTCTTTTCTCTAAGTGACCTGCTGACTGTGTTGAAAGCCCCTGGCTTTCACTCTCTGCCCAATAGGAAGTACTACTTCCAGCCAATAACAGGTGATCAAGGGACTGGGCACAAATTGTAGGGAGTAACAAATCATGATTTCTTGTGTTTTTTTTCCCCGGGTTTCACAGACAAGGCTTAAGCCTAGTCCTAGACTAAAATATAAATCTGAGCTGTTTCAAATGAAAGAAACTTGCACTGACTGATCTTAAAACATGTCATTGCCTTTGTTTTGTCTCAAGGTGCACACCAGTAATGCTTTTTTCTAAGGCATGTTTATAAAAATTACTTAAATGTCCTAATTAAACTATGGCCTAATCCTGGTTTAGTCTGAGCCCTGTCTGTGAAACCGGGCCTTAGTGTTTTGATTTAAAGTTTGTACCTTGCAAGGCTCACGTTGTGACTTTTTTCTTGCCCTCCACAGTTGTTGCTAGTCAGATGCTAGTACAGTGTCACTAGTGAAGCAGGGGCAGATGTGAAATCAACATCTTTTATGCGAGACATATGATAATCATTCTACTAAAGAATTTGATCATGATTGACAGTGTTGACCGGGAATTGCAAGTCACCGGTCCATGTACGGACATCCTCATTTACATGCGAAATTGAAATGATATCTCTGAAATCCAAGCAAAAATGTACTCTAATTATGAAAAATTAAAAAATAATTAAAAAAATAATGCTAAATGATAATATAATGAAAATAAAAAAAAGATTTAAAAAACTTAAAGGTCAATGTGGACCATTATAATGTACAATCATAATATAAAGGAAATATTAAATTATGATATATTTTGCGCTGCTGTTCAGAAGTTTTGGTAAGATTTTGTAAGGTTTTTGAAAGAAGTCTCTTATGTTCACTAAGATTGCATTGATTTGATCAGAAATACAGTAAAACAGTAATTCTGCAAAATATTATTACAATGCGAAATGATTGTTTTCAATTTTTATATATTTAATAATGTAATTTATTCCAAAGTTGAATTTTCAGCCTCATTACTCCAGTCTTCGGTGTCACATGATCCTTCAGAAATCAGTCTAATATGCTGATTTGCTACTCAAAAACATTTCATATTATGTTGAAAATCTTTTTTTTTTTTTTGGTAACCTAATAAAAGTCTTTACTGTCCCTTCTTATCAGTAGCATACTTGCTGAATTAAAGTTTTCCCCCCCCCCCCCCCCCCCCCCCCAAAAAAAAAATCTTACTGACCATCACAGGAACAGTCACACTACGCGATGAAAGACTGCAGATCTTGCACTACAGTGAAAAACAATCTTCAAATTTTTTTGAGACGGCAAAGTAGCACTAGGCTTTAGACAACATGTATGCTGCTCTGCCTTTGTAGATTGTTTTCTCTTTATCTCAGTAAAATTTAAGACTGAGATCTGTTCTCACAATCATCTTGTAATTTCATTCTTGGTGTTCCACATATTGCAGTTTCACAATTCGGCCTAAGAACATGATGTTATCAAGCATCTCACTTACTGCAGCTTCTCAATTGAGTCAGAGAAGCTGATATCATCAGCAAACATTTCACTGGCAGCTAAATTATGGGTCACTCTTTTGCAAATCTTCTCTCTTTTTAAACACTAAGCAGTGTTGAAACGTCTCTGAAATTATTATTAGATTGAAATGAAAGGGGAAGGCCTGTCTTGTGTCTGTTTAGTGGTTATCGGAGAGGCTGCACATAATTTAGGGCATTTGAGGAATTGAGAGGGACGTCTTTGAACTGCCTGTGTAGTCTGAAGAACAGTAAAATGAAATATTTGAGAAAATGAGTATAACAAACTCAAGAGTAAGAGGGAAAAAGAAAACGGCGCTGATGAATCCAATGTGTGCCACCGCAGTGTTTCAGCCTCTACTGCAGATCGCATCAATATACACATTCTTGCAATTTTAGTTTATTTGTCTGTCCATGTGGTCTTGAGTGAGATTATGAAATGATTTAGAGTTGCGGCTCTTTTTCACAGCCCACATTGCTGTGTAATATATTGCAAAACAGTCAATAGCGGTTTAGATTCTCTTCAGCAAAGTCCCGTATCTCTTGTAAAGCTTTGAATGGTGGGTGAACAAAGTCTAATATTAATGAAAGAGATGAGATACACTAGTCCTCTGAGCTGGATAAATTAAAGTTCATGATACAGGTCTATACGTCAAGCTGCTTTCTTCACAGAAACTTTTTGAAACAAGCAGTGTTGTTAGATTACCAGCACCAGAATCTCATATGCACAAAGATTTCTTCTAACCCTTTCTCCAAGTCCAAAAACATCTTTGCTGTTTTTTTATAGCAGATGTGATTTTAGTTGAGGTTTTTCTTTGTCAAAGAGCACGGTAACATGAAAATGGAGATATAAGCTCCCTGCATTCATGTTTAATAGGCCGAAAGGTTGTTAAATTTGTTTGAAGTTGGACGTTGAACAAATATCAGACACATGTAGAGAGTTGAACAGTTTGATCTTAACTCAGATTTAGTACTTTAAAGCCAGAAGAAAGCTAGATAAAATCACCACAAATCTCAGCAGCATATCGTCAGGTTGTTTTAGCGCTATATACGCAGCTTTATTTTATAAGACATCAATACATCAGAAGCATGTTAGAACATTTTATTTACAGTAGCATTCAAAGTTTTGAGGTTGGTAAGATTTGAATGTTTTTGAAAGAAGTATTTTATGCTCGCCAAAGCAAAACAATAAAGACATAACATTTTTTTGTAGTGTTATTGCAGTTTAAAATAACAGCTTTTTTGTTTAAATATATAATAAAGGTTTTGTTATACCTGTGATGGCAGAGCTGAATTTTCAGCATCATTACTCCAGTCTTCAGTGTCACATGATCCTTCAGAAATCATTTTAATATGCTGATTTGCTGCTCAAGAAACTTTCCTGATTAATCAATGTTGAAAGCAGTTGTGCTGCTTAATATTTTTGTGGAAACCATGATACTTTTTTCCGGATGTTTTGATTGATGAATAGAAAGTTTAAAATAACAGCATTTATTTGAAATAGTTTTGAAACTTTTAGTCATTATAAATGTTGTACTGTCACTGTGCATTGTTGCTGAATAAAAATGAATATCTTACTGACTCCAAGCTTTTGAATGGTAGTGTGAATTATATTTTCAGATTTTTACAGATATCTTAGCAGAATAGACCTTTGTCAGAGTAAATGCACATTTGATTTGATATGAATGAAAACAAGGCTGTACAATACAGTCTGTTCAATATCATGTATATTTGTACACCTGGATGTCTGTGATTCAGCTGATGTAACATTGAAAATAAGCCTTTAAAAAAAAAAAAGAAAAAAAAAAAAAAGGAAGAAATGGAAAAAAAAATCTTTGAGAAAATTGTGTCCTATTCGCTGTATTCAACAGACTGTATTTCTAATCCTCAGAGCCTTTTTTTGGATCAAATTAAATTACACTCATGCTGACTAATTCTGTGTTCAGGCAGTCTTGAAAAGTTCCTACTTACAAATTGGAAAATTGTAATTATGTTGTGATATGATTTTAGTCTAAATAAAATGCTTGATCAGCTTTCGTTTTCATTTTCCTGACTAAGTCAGAAAGCATTTTAGCACTTACGTGACAAAATAGAGCAAAGTATTTGAAGTAGCTTTGTATTCAATGCTATGAATGCAATTTATCATTCTCGTGATGCCATAGAGAATGATGGGGCATGTAGTTCTGTTACACAAGTCTTTTCATAAATTGTTTTATGCTAAAATTTGTCAACTAAATTGTACCCCATTGTTTTGTCCAATCAGATTCTCTCCCTTCCTTAATACCACCTGCCACCTATTAGACGTTGTGTGACATAATGTAAACTTATTGGCTATTAATAATTTACTGTATTAATGTTTGAAATTCTGTAGTATTTAAGATGGCAGCATAAAAAAAACAATATTAAATATACAGTGCCTTCATTTTTTTCACGTTTTATGTTGCAGCTTTATGCATTATATTACTTTTTTTCCACATCAATCTACACTCCATACACCATAATGACAAAGCAAAAACAGAACTGTCACAACCTTGTAAATTTATAAAAAAACAAAATCTGAAATAGTACGTTGCATAAGTATTCAAACCCTTAACTCAGTACTTAGCTGAAGCACCTTTATAGCCTCAAGTCTTTTTTGTTTGATGCGACAAGCTTTTCTCATCAGCATTTGGCAATTATTTGCCATTCTTCACCTCACCTGTTCACCTCTCAAGCTCTGTCGGGTTGGATGGGGCAGACCCACATTTTCAGGTTTCTCCAGAAATATTTGATTGGGTTCAAGGCCAGGCTGTGGCTGGGCCGCTCAAGGACATTCACAGAGTTGTCTATAAGCCACTCTTGCTGTGTGTTTAGGGTCATTGTCCTGTTGGAATATAAACCTTCTGCCCAGTCTGAGGTTCTGAATGCTCTGGACTGGGTTTTCATTAAGGCTATCTCTATATTTTGGTGCATTGAGCTGGTCTTCTACTCTGACGAGTCCCTCAGTCCCTGCTGCTGAAAAACAGCCCCACAGCATGAGGCTGCTACCAGCACAATTTACTTTTGGGATGGTACTCTGCAGGTGATGAGCAGAGCTGGTTTCCTTCAAACATGATGCTTAGAATTGAGGCTCATCAGAACAGAGAAACTTGTTTCTCAGAGTCTGAGGGTCCTTTAGGTGCTTTTTGCAAATTCCAAGTGGGTTTTTGTGTGTCTTCACTGAGGAGAAGATTGAGTCTGGCCACACTGACATAAAGCCCAGATCGGTGGAGTGTTGCAATGATGTTTGTCCTTCTGTAGGTTTCTCCCATCTGCATATATGATCATGGAGCTCAACTAGAGTGACCCTCACCATCATCTTGGTCACCAGTCTAGACAAGGCCCTTCTCCATCAGTTACTCAGTTTGGCCAGGAGGCCAGCTCTAGGAAGAGTCCTAGTTGTTTCAAACGTCTTCCATTATGGATAATGAAGGCTACATGACTCTGTGAACCTTCAGAATTTTTTCTGAACTCTTCTCCAGATGTGTGGCTTGACGCAAACCTGTTTCTGAGCTCTACAGGCAGTTCTTTTGACCTCAGGGCTTGGTTTTTGCTCTGATATGCATTTTCAGCTGTTAGACCTTTTATTAAGATGTGTGTGCCGTTCCAAATCATACTCATTCAATTGAATTTGACACAGGTTAACTTCACTCAAAATGTAGTAACATCTGCAAGCAATATGAATGCTCCTGAGCTAAATTTCAACTGTCCCAGATAAGGGTTTGAATACTTATGCAGTGGAATCATTTATGATTTTTATGTATAATAAATTTGCAAATGTTAAAAACCTGTTATTTGCTTTGTCATTATGGTGTGTGGAGTGTAGATTCTTGTGGAAAAAAAAGTAATTTAAAGCAGTTTAACGTAAGGCTGCAACATAACAAAACGTGAAAAAAATGCAAGGCACTGTATTTCAGTCTGCCTGCCTGTAGAATGATGGAGCTACAGTTAGAGGCTTTATGATGCTTTATGTCTCTTTATGTCAAATAGACAGGAGACTGAATGTTGCTCTGTGAGTTGACAACATGCCTTAGTAGGCAAACAACAGATGGAGGAGCTCCTCGTTCGATGAGACATGGGGCTCCCTGAAGATCCCCCAATCCATCTGCAGTACACGGTTGGGCGTGTAGTTATGACACCATCTCTTAATCGAACTAGCACCGCGCCTCTGACCCTGTCCCTGAGGCCACCTGATAAGAAGACGCCCCCACCACCTGCTGTGCGTCAATCACACACCAACTCTCAGCACACTCAAGGAAAGCAATCTCTCACTGATGTCCCCTCAGATTACCTTTCCAATATTCCACACATCTTCAATAATATCAAATCAACTGCACAGCCAAATTTGTCACTGCGCTATAAATAGTGTAATTTTGTAACAGTTTTCTAATAGAGTGCGCAGACACCACGGTGTCTATACCGGAAAATCCAGCTTAAGCTAGGTTTTGGAACAAAATGGCTATTCAAACAGCTAATGCTAATAGATAATAACCAACATGGACAAGTCAGGAGTTTTGAGATTAAGAACTTGCAAGTGCTTCAGAGTGTTTTCCTTAAATTATTAGCATTAGCAAACAGCTTTAGCATCTTGGACACATATTTGTGAAAAAGTACCCTTACGAAAATTAACCATGGTTTTACCACAAATAAAACCAAAAAAATCATGGTTATTGTACTTAAACTATGGTAACACACTATCCTCCAAAAAACATAGTTACTACACTTTTACTATAATTAAACCATGGTTAATTTTCATAAGGGTAGTTTAGGTAAACTGGTTGCAGTACTGTGGTGCTAGTGCACATGCTTGCAGCACTTCAGAGGGGATGCAGGTTTGAAAGTTGAAAGATGAAAATTTTAACGCAGTTTTTCTATGTAAGAATTTCTCATGTTTTAGTTAAGGAATGTGAACAGTCAAGCATGTCCAACCAAACGTTTTTACCTTATTGAAAAATTAGAAGCCAAGGGAAGGCAAAAAGAGTGGAGGAATCAATAAGATATATTTTTGTGTGAAAAGCACAGGGTATGATTTTTATATGTTGGATGAATGGCTTCCGTTTTTATTGTCATTTGTTAGCATGCCAGCCTCATATTCAAGTAAGGGATCCACACTCACTTAATTGCAAAACATTTCAGCAGCAAGCCTTCACTGAATTGATGATTCACTGAAGAAGTCTTGCTGCTGAAACGTCTGAGTGTTGTTTGCTCTGTTGCAAAATTTAAATAAATTGAAAGTGATTAAGAAGATTAAGTGAGTGCGGATCCCTTACTTGAATATGATGTTGTTGATCGATCTACGCACCCAAGACTAAAGTTGAGCGCAGTGAATTTTATTTTTTCATGAATTTTGAACTTAGTGTGCCAGCCTCCCTTGCCGGTCAACGCTGCTAAACCAGCTAAATTGGGGCCTGTTGGCTAATAGGTTTATTGGGGTAAGTGTAACAGAGGCCAGCTGGTAAAAGCTGTGTTAGTTAACCTAACTGCTCTGGCCTCAAGTGACGCACTAGCAACTGATGCTAGTGGCTGCAGTCTTTAGCATACTTGTTAGCGCCCGTCTCCCATGTCAACGCTGGTTCAACTCTTTCTGGGAGCTGTGGAAATAGGACCAATTAAATTGGTGCCGTGACCCGGATGGGAGTTAGGTTTAGTAGGGTAAGTGTAACGGAAGCTAGCTTGTAAAAGCGGTGTAAGTAAACCTAACTGCTCTGGCCACAAAAGACACACTAGCAGCTAATGCTAGTGGCTGCAGTCTTTAGCATACTTGTTAGTGCCCACCTCCCATGCCAATTAAGGCTGGTTCAAATTCCACTGGGAACTCTTCAAAGATGGAAACATATGGAAGCCAGATGGAAGTGATGTTTAGGGGGTATATGTGACAAAGGCCAGCTGGTAAAAGCTGTGTAAGTAAACCTAACTGCTCTGGCCACAAGAGGCACATGAGCAACTCATGCTAGTGGCTGCAGTCTTTAGCCTACTTGTTAGCGCCTGCCTTCCATGTCAACACTGGTTCAACTCTTGCTGGAAGCTGTGGAAATAGGACCAATTAAATTGGTGCCATGACCCGGATGGGACTAAGGTTTAGTGGGTTGAGTGTAACTTAGTAGTAGTCCATCCAATACCTTCAATGTGCTGAGCAAGCTACTCAAAAAGTGCAGCTAGCTCTGCTACTAACTAGCTTAGCTGCCTGTCAGAGAAACAACATGGGAAAAGTAGCTTTATGCTACTTCCCTTTTTAATAAACAAAATATTACAAATAGTCAGCAGCAATTTGAACTAATACATGCTTTTAGCTAACAATATCACTACCTAGATATTGAGAAATGTAATTAAACTATAACTTTCTGTAGCTGTTCTACTGCACAACATTAAACGTAGCTCTGTGGGATTTTGCTTCAGCCTGCTTTATCTGCCCTGCAGTAAGCGTGACAGCTTAGAAAAGTCCCCAGCCTGCACAATTTGAGGTATCATTCATGTCTGTTGCACAAATTGAGCCTGACAAGTTTCACATCAAAAACTAGGTTCATTGAAATCTCTAACTGTAAGTATGAGCAGTAGTAATATGCTTGCTAAGGCTAACATCACTCTATATAGATGCAGCATAAAAAGATATATGCTATTGACCATCTCAGCTTTATCGTTGATGGCGATGTATCGAGGAGCTCTGGAGTGGTGTCAGGACAGCAGGCCCACAGATCTAATGTTCTCTCCTTTATAGGGCTTGGTGTTCAATGGAATGAAAAGGCTTTTCATTCCTGCGGTTCGACTAGGGAGGAACATTCAGGCAGACAGCTGTGCACATAGAAGGGAACTCTCTCGCCCCTCCTTTTAGAGGAGAGACCCAGCGTGTATGTGGCTTTGGACCGCAGGATGTGTGTGTTCAGAGGGGGTGGGTGGAGGGACAGAAGGTCTGGCCTAAGTATGGAGTTCACACTAAGTTCATTACACTTGGACAGAGTTATTTCTTTAGCTGTCGTGGTGTGGCCGTTCATTTTTAGCAGAGGTCACGCAGATGTGTGCGTGGGCGACTCTTCACCTCGCTGTTATTTGTTTTTACTGTGTGTGTGTGTATCATGCTTTTGTTTTCAGAGCATTATGAGAACGCTTTATCTAAGTCAGCTAGGTAAACTTTGGAATACATAAGGAATCTCTGAACACTGAATATTTCTGACATATGGCGGGTTTCATATATGACTATGGAAATCACTCTGGCTTTGTGCTGTGAAAGTCTTCATATGCCCTGTAATGACATACACGAACTCTAATCAGTATTTCTCTTTTCTTTTTTTTCCTTCATGCCTCCCTGCTGTCTGCTGATGCATCCTGCTTTTAGGTAAGACCACCACAGTTATGAATTACCTGCAATCTGTTGTTAGAGCAGTGTTCTTAATCACACCTCTCTCATCCAGCAGAGATAATGACTGCTTCAGTAAAAGCTGTGTTGTGTGTGTGTGTATAGCCAACATATGATAATCTTTTGTTATTTGAATTCTAGTATGGATGGGTGAGTCTAATGACACCCTAACAATTTGTTTGGGTTAAAATGAAATGAATGAAATATTTTTCACTTAATGAAAACGAACCGTTATGGACCATTATGATATTTTACACAAGTGCCTAAAACTTTTAACAGTACTGTGGCTCTGCAGGTAGGTTTCTTGAAGCATCTTGGAGACGTTGCCACAGTTCTTCTGGATTTAGTCTGTCTCAGCTTGTTCTGTTTCTTCATGTCATTCCAGACAGACTGGATGATGGTGAGATCAGATCTCTTTATGGAGCACTGGCTGTTGTCAGACTCCTTGTGCAAACAAAAATCTCACTGGATTATTACAATTAATGGCAAAATGAATGTTTGGAAATGTAAAGTGGTATTTCCTACAGAAACACTACAGCAAAAGAAAAAAATAACTGACTTAAAACCATTTTTAGCTGGTGAAAATACTAGTGTTCTAATAATTTTGCCACCACTGTACAATGTTCCCTCTAAGCTGCGCGCGCAGCAGCGCACTTCTTCCACCACGGCTGCACAGAAGAAATAATGTGCCGCGCACACCCAAAAATGAGTTGGGAAAGCCATTTGATTGTAATCTAGTGAAAACGAAAGAATTGCAATGCTCGGGTAAACCGCTATAGAGTTGATGTCGCTATAGGGTTAGAACCGGTGAATGCGGTTTACAGGTTTTAATAGAAAGAGAACGATGTGCGCCAAATGAGTCACTGTAGAAACTGAATACTTCAATGGTTGTGGACGAAATAGCTCAAATTGAGAGCCAACACAAACGCAATGACGTGAAATAAAATGTCCTCATATATTAAAGAAGAGTGGCTTGGAAATAATATCCAAGTGGTGGAAATAGCGTATGATGGGCACAGAATGGTAACAAATCTCAGAGACATTTATAGTACAGTCACACACAGGTGTATTGTGCAAACTGTACTTCATAGGGATGGTTAGCTATATAAGAATTCACATGTTCACGTTTTTTTTTTTAAATATTTAACTTACAGATCTCAGTTTAAATGCTTCAGTTTGTTTTGATATTATATTATCTTATGTTAGGCCTATAACCCTAATAAATTATTGACCTTGTTTTTTAATGGAGTCACTTATGCTCATCAATTATTTATTTGATCAAAAATACAGAAAAAAAAACAGTAATATTGTGAACTCTTAGGCTACTGCAATTTCTAACATTGGTTTCTTATTTTAATATACTTTAAAATATAAAGTATTCCTGTGAAGCAAAGCTGAATTTTCAGCATCATTACTCCTGTCTTCAGTGTCACATGATCCTTCAGAAATTATTCTAATATTCTGATTTATTATCAGTGTTGAAACTGTTGTGCTGCTTAATATTTTTTGGAACCTTTTTTCTTTGATTCTTTGATTAGGCTAATAAAAAGTTAAAAAGAACAGCATTTATTCAAAATAGAAATATTTTCTAACAATATAAGTCTTTACTATCACTTTTTATCCATTTAACACATCCTTGCTAAATAAAAGTATTAATAAAAAAAAGAAGGAAAAAATTTACTGACCACAAACTTTTGAATAGTAGTGTATATTGTAACACAAAATTTCGATTTTGAATAAACACTGTTCTTTTTTACTTTTTATTTCTCAAAGAATCCTGAAAAATATCACAGGTCCCAAGAAATATTAAGCAGCACAACGTTTTCCAACATTGATTATAAATTAGCATATTAAAATGATTTCTGAAGGATCATGTGACACTGAGAATTCAGCTTTGCTTCACAGGAATAAATTATATTTTAAAGTATATTAAAATAGAAAATGTTTATTTTAAATTGCAATAATATTTCACAATATTATTTTGTGAAATAATATTCAGTATTTT